>APFE031629324.1:140396-161191 GCA_000404065.3 Pinus taeda
GAAAGAAGATAGTAACCTTATTTATTCCATCCTTACTAAGTTGGGACCAGCCTACTCTATATTTGTTTCCACCTTCCATTCTACAAGGAAAGCTTTCATTTGTCAAGGAACAGACTACAAGGCCCCTTCCTTTGACTCTTTTTGTGATTCTTTAATAAGAGAACAAGAAAAACTCTTACATCTTGGTCTTCTTCATCTTGGAAACTCTTCCAAGAAAGCGTTGGCCGCCCAGCAGCAACCAAATTTTAGAATCCTAAGAAGTCATATCCTAAAAGGAATGGTCATAAACCAAACAAGGGTCCTAAGCAATTTCAGCCTCAAAATGAAAAATCATTTCACCAGAATGATAAGGCAAATAAAAACAAAGGGAAGAAGACTGATAGACATTGCCACTTTCGTAATCGAGATGGCCACTTAGAATCCAAATGCTTTAAGAAGATGGAAGCCTTGGAAGCAACAATGAAGAAGCATAACATCCATTTGGAGCATTGTTCAACTTCAACTTCATCTTCAGGAATGGCACTTTCTGCATGTGGTTGTCAAGCATCTCGGTCTGGCTATGCACTAAATGTATCTTCTTCCTCTCATTCTCATGAGTGGCTCATTGATTCTGGAGCTTCTTATCACATGGCCAAAAACAAAGCCATGTTTTCTTCTTTAAATGAATGTAACACCAAAAATATATATGATGGTGATGATAGATCTCTTAGTGTTGTATGGACTGGAACTATTCATCTAAACAATGGTCAATTTAATGATGTATTATGTGTTCCAACCTTATCTTGCAACCTTCTATTTGTATATCAGATAACTCATTCACGTGAAGGTAAAATCGTTGAATTTTCACCTCATGGTGTTGTAATTAAGGACCTAAGAGATCCTAGACAGATTTTAGCTACTAGCATTGTTGATGATTCTACAAGGTTGTATAAGTTTCACAACTTTGGGTCATCAAATATTCCCTTGGTATTTGTTGCTCATAAAGATGAAGTGAGCAAACTTTGGCATGAGCGATTTGGCCACTTAAACTATCGCTCCCTTCAGAATCTATGTAAAGAAAATATGGTGACAGGTCTTCCAAAGGTATCTTGCAAAGATGGTGTTTGTTCTGGATGTGTACTCGGAAAACATCATCGAGACAATTTTGAAAAACGTGCCTCTTTGCACGCCTCAGCCCCTTTACAGCTTGTGCATAGTGATTTATGTGGTCCACTTCCAGTTGTTTCCTTCTCTGGCTACAAGTATTTCTTAACTTTCATTGATGATTTCTCCAGACGCACTTGGGTATACTTCTTAAACCTCAAGACGTGGAATTATTAACACGCTTGGCCTATTGTGAAAAAACAATCTGGGACATTCAAATTCTTAAGCTAAGATCTGATAATGTCGGAGAATATGTTAAAAAACAACTTCATAAACTTTTTGCACTGAAGAATGGAATTCAAATGCAACATATTGTTCCATATACTCCACAACAAAATGGGGTAGCTGAAAGGAAGAATCACACCTTAAAGGAAATGGCTAATTGTATGCTTCAATCTAAAGGACTTAGTCTTAATTATTGGGCAGAAGCAATTAATTGTGAAAATTATGTAAGAAATCGCACTCCTACAAAGGTTTTAAAGAATATCACTCCAGAAGAAATGTGGAGCTCAATTAAACCAGATGTGAGTCACTTTCGTATTTTTGGAAGTGAAGCATGGGCCCATATTCCAGATGAGAAACATAAAGCTTTAGAACCTAAGAGTGAAAAATGTATTTTTTTTGGATATTTTGAAGATGTCAAAGGATATAGACTTATTCCACTTAAGTCCAAAAATGTTATGATTAGAAGAGATGTAAAGTTTGCTGAAAATATATCGGCCTATGAGCCTAGTTTGGCGAATGTGCCACCTCTCTCTATCTCTTCTACTTTTGAACATATTTCTTCTTCAGATGATGAAAGCGAGGATGACAATCCTCCCCCACCTTCTTAGGATCCCCCTTCAGCTCCTCCACTTCGAAAATGGGTCTTTGCTACTCGGGATGCAGTAGGTGATCTTTCCGGTGATCCTACAGATCAACGACGTACACGTTCTCAGTTCGATAGAGCCTCTCCTTTACTGGCTAAAGCCTCAGTGAATTATGATCCTGACACCTTTACAGAAGCTTCAGGCCATCTAGATTGGGACACAACTATGAATGAAGAATATCTTTCATTATTGGAAAACGATACATGGGATCTCGTTCCTCTACCAAAGGGATGAAAACTTGTTAGATGCAAATGGGTTTACAGAACCAAGTATGGACCAGATGGGAAAGTTGATAAACATAAAGATTGTCTTGTTGCTAAGGGTTTTTCACAAGTTGAAGGCATTGACTATACTGAAACCTTCTCCCCTATTGCCAAAATGAACTCTGTCCGCCTTTTTCTTTCCCTTGCTGCCTCTTTCAAATGGGAAATCCATCAGATGGATGTTAAATCCCCCTTCTTGCATGGGGACTTGCATGAAGAAATCTATATGGAAAAACCTATTAGATTTATACAAACAGACTCCAGTCTTGTATGTCGACTTACGAAATCCCTTTATGGTCTCAAGCAAGCTCCTCGGGCTTGGTATGCCAAAATGGACAACTTTCTTTTAGAATCTAGCTTTTCTAGGTGTCATTCTGACAATACTGTCTAAGCCAAGAAAGTGGGCAAGTATCTTATCATTCTTGTTCTTTATGTTGATGATCTTATCCTCACTGGTAGTGATCCCACCCTTATCAACCATGTGAAGTCCAGCCTTAAAAAGAAGTTTGAAATGACAGACTTAGGACACTTGCATTATTTTCTTGGTCTTCAAGTCTTGCAATCCAAGGAAGGTATTTCCCTTTCCCAATCCAAGTATTCATGTGATCTTCTATGCCATTTTCACATGGAAGACTGTAAGCCAACTCCTTCTCCATTTCAGTCTGGAGTCAAACTTTCAGTCACTTGTACTTCCCCTGAAGTTGATGCTAGCTTATACCGTCAACTTGTAGGAAAACTTTTGTATCTAACCCATACACGTCCTGACCTTTCCTTTGATGTTGGCCTTGTTGCTCAGTTTATGAAAAACCCACGTGAAAGTAATTGGAAAGCAGCTAAAAGAATACTTCGTTATGTTCGAGGTACACTTCACTTTGGAATTCATTACAATGCCGAAGCATCTCCTCTATTGGTTGGTTTTACTGATTCCGATTGGGCTGGTGACCCTGATGATCGGAAGTCTACTGCCGGTTATGTGTTCACTCTTGGTTCAGGACCTATTACATGGGCTTGCAAGAAACAAGGTGCAATTTCTCTTTCTTCAACAAAAGCAGAGTATCGTGGTGCCGTAGAAGCTAGTAAGGAAGACTTGTGGCTTCGTCAGATCCTATCAGAGTTTGGCTTTCAGCAGCAGCATCCGACTACACTTTGGTGTGATAATCAAAGTGCCATTCAGCTGTGCAAAGATCCAGTTCAGCATCAGCGTAGCAAACACATTGAACTACACATGCACTTCATCAGAAAGCTCATTCATGACCATGTTTTTGAAGTGCAATATTGTTCAACAGATGATCAAGTTGCAGGCATCTTTACAAAGTTTCTCACAGAGGCGAAGTTTACTAAACTTCGATTTATGGTTGGAGTTCAGGAAGTTGTCACTAAGGGGGGATAGGCTCTAGTGCCTCCTTCCTTCTCCTATTGCGTCATATTTGTAAATCCTTCAATCCTATCCCAAGTTGTTCTTAAGGGGGGATGTTAGGAGATTCTAACACATAGGAATAGTTAAGTATAACTTGGTCTAGTATAGAGTTAGGTAAAGTGTGTTTCTTTACTATGTACATTTGTAACTTATAATCTGACGGTCACGATATGTAGTGATCTAACGGTTCATTCTCTCCTCGGTATTACCGACACTTGATCCATGGCTTAACACCCGATTGGTCCATGATCTCTATTTAAAGAGCATGGAGGGTCATTTGTAGGTTAACTGTTCAGGAGAGAAGCTTATGTAAAATTTCATTCTTTTATTAATAAATTGCCTGAAGTGGCCACGTTGGCTTAGGCCGTGGACTATTTCCCTCTTTGAGGGTTTTAACCATGTCAAAAATATTGGTGTATTGATCTGTGATCTGTTTGTGAGCGGTGTCCTTTGGTGTTCTGTCTGAGGAACTTACCCTGTAAATTCCTACATAGACAACCCTATGACTCTATCATCTCTTTCATGCTCCGCGCCCGTAATTCGCGGAGTCTTTACAATATTATCAAATCAAAACTTGGGCTTTGAGCCCCAAAACATGCCTTGGGGGATTCCATGCCCAACAAACCCCCAATACAAACATCGTGACTCACCCTCGAGTCACTCGGTCGGAGCGGCGATCTTGGCGCAGAGTCCCTCCAACTATTCTCGCACTGTGCTGATATCTGTAGCGCACTGAGCCGCTGCTTGCTGAATGTGTTGCATCCTCTATTCTGAGACCTCTGTGACTGAATTGTTCCCATACATATGTACCGGTATATGTTTATAGTCCCGCGCCTTTGTCCAGCTCCCTGGAGTGCGAAGACTATTCTTTTGTTAGCTAGTCATATAGCTGACCCACCCGTGTAAGGATTCAAGCGGCTGCCATTCATTTTGCCTAGGAAGGGTTCTCCATTTAATTTGACAAGTTGGACCGTGCCTCCATATATGACTTCCTTAACCACGTATGGTCCCAGCCAATGCATTCTGAATTTTCCCAGAAATTTTTCAAACTTACTGTCATAGAGTAGTACAAAGTTGTTTATTTTGAATGTGCGCAACTTTATATGGCGATTGTGCCAAGCCTTTTCATGTTTTTTTTGAACCTGTTGATGAAAACCTACCAAGAACTATTCCTCCTCAAGTTCTTCTAATTGCATGAGTCTTTCTTCCAGAGCTTCGCAGTCCATCATCCCTGTGAGCGTTGCTATTTGCAGACTAGGTACGATATATTCCATTAGCATGATAGCTTCCATGCCATAAACTAACCGAACAGGTGTTTGTCCCGTCAGTTTCTTGTACGTTATTTTGTAAGCCCATAACACTGCAAGTACACGCAAGTCCCAATCGCTTTGCTACGCATTACACACTTTGGTCAGCGTAGTCTCCAGTATTTTGTTGAATGTCTCTACTGTCCCATTGACTTGTGGGTGATACGGTGTACTCTTCTGATGATACACTTGGAACTCTTCTATGAGCACGATGATGGTTTCGTTCAGGAAATGTGTTCCACGATCACTCGTTAATATTTTCGGGCAGCCAAATCGCATCAACACATTATCAAAAAAAAACTTCGTAGCCGTAGCGGCCGTGAAGTCTTTGACCGTATGCACCTTTTCCCATCGCGTCAGGTACTCTGTTGCGGTGATGCTGTAGCATGTGCCCGTCTTTCGCTGAGGTTTATTGGTCCCACAAAGTCAATTGCCCATTTTTCAAATGGTTGTAGTGTCATTTGTGGATTTAATGGCATCTCGTCCCTCCACGATGGTTTTCCAGTCCTTTGACATATATCGCAGGCCTTACAGTGTGCTTTCGAATCTTGGTGTAGGGTTGGCCACCACAAGCCTGCGCAGAGAATATTTTGTGCGGTTGCTCATCCTACATAGTATCCTCCTACAGCACCCCCATTTTCTTCCACGAGGATCTGACTTTGTTCAAATTCAGGTATGTATCTTAGCAATATCTCATCATTGCCCATTTTATATAGGTGCCTTGCGATGACAGAAAAATCCTTCATGCGCACCACCAATTGCTTCTTCTATTGGACAGAGTATTCCTTCGACACGGTCCCTATGGTAAAAAATTGGATTATATCTTCGAAGTATCCATCCACTACGTGCACTGTAAAAATTTTAGCGTCAAGTAGTCCCTCCTCCAAATTAGTGTGTTCCTTGCACATCTCAATGCGTGACAAGTGATCCGGTCCTGTGTTCAGGTGTCCTGGTTTTACCACGACCTAAAAGTCATATTCATGGAACAATAAGAGCCACTTGCATATGTGCCCCCCAACATAGGCTTATTGACCAAGTATTTCTGCACGGAATGGTCTATATACATCTTGAAATGTCCTCCTAGCAAATAGTGCCAGTATTTCTGGAGCGCATACACCATCACTAACCCCTCGCTCTCAGTGGTGGAATAGTTCTTCTTGGCTTTGGACAATCTCCAACTTGCAAAAATGATATGGTGATCCAGGCCTTCCTCGCCCTCCTGTGTGATCACTGCTCCCAATGCGATACATGACACATCAACATGGACATGAAACTACACATCCCATTTTGGGAAGACCAGGATTGGAGCGAAGGCCAATTTCCCCTTCAGGACATCCAAAATTTTCATGCAATCGTCATTCCAGCAAAATGTAACATCATTTTTCAATATTTTTTCCATCGGCTCAGTGATTTGGGCATAGCTTTTGATGAAATTCCTATAGTACCCTATATTTCCCAAGGTAGCGCGCAATTGTTTAACACTTCGCAGTGCTTCCAAATTTAGAATTACGGAAATCTTCGTGGGGTCTAGCATTAGTCCCTATTTGCACACCACATGTTCTAGTAGGTTCCCAAAGGGAACAAGGAATGTGCACTTCTTAAGATTCAGCGCAATCTGGTGGCGTCAGAAAGTATCCAGCATCAAGCGTAAGCTTGCTACGTGGTGCTTAACCAATCTGAAGACAGTCCAGTCATCCAAATAGACCTCCAGGAACTTGTGGATGTATTGTTTGAATGCAGCAACAACGATGTGCAAGAATATAGTTGGCGCATTCTTCAATCCAAAAAGCATAACGGTGTATTGAATGCAGCCCCATTATGTTGCAAAGGTCGTTTTGCTCCTGTCTTCCGATGTGATCTTGATGTGGTGGTACCCTGAGAACCCATCCGTGAACGAGTATGCTTCTTGTTTGCCAACATTTTATATTACTTGATTTGTGAATGGTTTCGGGAATGGGTTGTGTACACAGGCATCATTCAGCTTCTTGAGGTCCACGCATATTCTTATTTCACCCTTCTGATTTTTCTCCAGTACTACCATAGGACTCACCAAATCAGATTCTTCCACTAGCTCTATAATTCTGGCTGCGAGCATTTTGTCTAGTTCTACACGGACCTTTTACTTATACTTCAAATTCAAGCGGTAAGGCCTCTACTTAACTGACTTCGCATCCGATTTTAGGGTGATCTTCATCATCCCGAAGTCGCCAACGATCCCTTTTAAGTCTGTAATCCTAGTTGGGAATAAGTCTTGGTACTAGCGGAGTAACTCAGCGACCTTGTCCACTGTGGCATCATCCCAATAGTCACCGAGCATTGCATATTTTGGTTCAACCTTCGTCCCAATGTTTACCTGCTTCATTTTTAGCGGCACAGTGATGTTAGGGTCTTCAACCAATGGTCCTCAAACCTCACGACAACCTTCAGTTTCTAGAATTTTAATTTTCTCTGGATCCTCATCATCCTCCTTAATATTTACACTGTAACACTCCAGCGTGCAGCTCAACTGGGTCGCCCATTCCGGCTGAAGTACTTCCACTGGCTCCTCGGGTATTTTGAAGATAACTGCTTTTACTGCTTGTAGCACATCATCAACAGTATCCCACTAACGATCTTCAAACGTGAAGGTTAACATGAATCCTTCACGCAAGATAGCCCATTTGCTCGTGCCATGGCGAAGCTCTATCTCAGTATACCAATTCATGGGTATGACATCCAGGGTATGACAGAACAAATGCACCCATTCAGTTTGTGCCTCTTCCCCATAGACCTTGGTCCATTTCGCGAGGTGTGCACGTGGATCATCCCTTCCATCATACTTGTTTGTTAGTTGCATTTGTAGTTTCCCAAATCGTAGGCACATCATCCTTTTGCATCCCTGCCAATCCTTAAAATTCTGCTGGTGTGTACCCCACCAACTTGCGAGCGTAGCGCACAGTGCCCATTTCAGAGCGTCGAAGCGCTGTTGTTCTGGTACTTCTTTTTCAAATTTATTTATGAAATCATATACCACGGTCAATCTATCATACATAGGTAGATCCCTTGCCTCTATTTCTACATAGCATAGTGACCTTATCATCATGTTGAAATTTAGTGTGGTTACCTCGTGTAACCGGTTTTTCCATCATTTTATTTCCTCGTCTAAATCCGAAGTGTAGGAGCTTTCGCGCTCCCATGAAATCCTGCCATCCACTGTTGGATTCACCCAGTCCTGCTTCCACGTAGTTATCTCGTAAATACAGCCTAGATTGTCATCACTATCATCGTTGCGCACTGGTTTTGTGTAGCGCGATCCTTCTGCAAGTTCTAGAGGTACCACTATGCGTAGTGAATTTTTCTCAAAAATCATCTTGCGCTTCTTTAGATTTATCACTCCATTCATATCAGTGGCCCAATCTATTCCTAGTAGTGCAGGATAGGGATTGTTGTCATCAACAATCTCTATCACTTCAAAATCTATAAGCATGCTCACACCTTCAATATCTATCGTTACTCCCTGCAATCTTCCCATGGGTAGGATCTTTTGTTGGTTCGCCATTCGCAATTGAATAGGAGACCACTACAACGCGGGCCTACCCATGCGCTCCCATGTCTACTTTGGCAGTACATTCGCGTCTGACCCTAGATCCAGAATCACTTGATCCATTTCATATTCTCCAATTTGTGTAGTCAATCTCATTTCCCTTCCTGTTCATGTTGTGTGTCTTCCGAGCTTCTGGACTACGTTCAGTTCCCCTGATCCAGCATATCTAGTGATGAGTTCTTGTAGTCCCTTCACAACTTTTTTGTCACACAATAACTTCATGCATGTCTCCAGAAAGGTAATGAGCATTGATGGGTCCATATCTGATTCTATTTGATCTTTACTACCTGAAGTGGAGGCCTCCGTGAAGCTCTTCTTAGTTTCCATGAATGTCTCCTTCACGTGCTCCAAATCGAACTATGGTTCCTTTGTTGGATCCTTGCGAACCCACGCGCTCTCTTCTGGCTACTTACCTTTGTCATCTCCTGTTTTGATACCGCTTTGGAGCACAATGTTTACATTCGGGTCCTCCTCGCACAGCTTAGACCTCATCATTTGCAAGTTCTGAGTCAGGGGAGGCTGGAGTGCTCCTTTATTACGCAACCTCACTTTCAGCGTGGGGCAGTCCCCCGTCTCATGATCAAACTGAGTACAATATAAACATGATGCTCTCAACATATTTGTACAATTGGGGCATAATTCACTGGCCCTCCACAATTGTAACAAATTAGTTGTCTGCGACCCCGTCCTGGTCCCATTCCACCTAGACCTCGTTCGCACCCTTGAAATCTAGTGTGCGCCATCCCTGCATTTTGATCAAGGGCTCACGTTTTGATCTGAACTCTATAGGTAGGATTCCTATCCATCATTAGTTCATAACTTCTACAGGTGCGCTCATCATGGCTTACTGATCTACAGAAATTACAGAACAACTGCTGGGACGTCTCCGTATACTTCTACAATAGATGATAGTTATATGTATTATGCTTCCCTCATATCTGAAAAATCATGCATCATAATGCATTCGTTGCACTCGGTCCTTCTTGTGCCTCTGGTCTCAATGGCATTGGCCCTCCTCCCACCACGTAGTTTGTGAAGACTAGACAATGGTCCTTGTCATGTCCCTGGCCTTTGCACTTTATGCACCATACTTCCTCGCGCGCTTCTCGGTGAGTTGTCTTGTCCTGTTTCAAACTTTGCATCTCCAAACATAGGTTTTTCAACTACGTGTGGATCTCTTGGAATCCCAGACTAGGATCTTGTATTGGGGTCTTGTACAGTCTCAATGTGATCTCCAAGACTTTTGCCTAAGTGGATAGTTTCTGCTATGACAACACAGTCCTTAGATGCAGCGTTAGTGACGCTACAAACCATGCATGGTGCTGCCCATCTGTCAAGGTCATGTTGTCTTTGTGAATCATACCCTTCAGTCTCTGATCTAGCTCCCTGGGGGTCTTGCCTAGAAGCATCACGATTTCCTTAAACCCGATAATCGACTGTCTCTCCTATTTTGGCTTGCTAAATTTCTTGTTTAGCGCAGCTTGGGTATCCGCGATCCCTGTGTTTGGATTGTCATTGGAATGCTTAATGGACCATGTAAGTGCGTGATCCTGCAAGGCGCTAACTAGTGTTTCCTTCTTGATATTATCATCCATGACTCCTTGCGCTTCCCATATAGCCTTTACTACGAACCAAAATTGGTTTGGATCTTTGTTCCCTACTCCTTTTAATACCAACAACTTTATTGCTCTCGCCATATTCAACAGTGGTGGTGGCGGAGATAGTGAGGGTGAAGATGGAGGTGATGATGGTGAAACTGGTGGTGGTGTAGGTGGCGATGGTATGCGCGAAATTCGCTGCCTCATCAGACTCATCGTGCTTCTTGGTGAAACTTTCGTGAGCTCTTCCTCACTTTCTCGCGGAGGTGAAATCAAGGGACTAGTCTCTAATTCTTTGCTACTTCCGTTTCTGTAGATCCTCCCACTTCGTGTAGCCCCAAACATCAATTTATTCACATAACTTGCTTTTCACATAGTAGCATTTTATTCCAAGTGTTCAAAGATTTAATGTACTTACCTCGTGGTCCTTTGAGGAAGCGTCGTTGCTCCTCATTGTAGCTGACTGACGTATCTACAATGAACTCGGTGATAAACCCTCCTATAATCTGATCGAGCCAATGGTCCACAACGCACATGATCTTATCTTTCGATGCTTCTAGTATGCACACCAACTCTAGAGTCCACACAATTGGTTTGTCGAGCCTACACCTTCCCTAATGGTCTGCTAGCTTCGTGATCTACTCGTACAACTAAGAGGGGAAGGATGTAAAGAAATTTTGTGTATTTCCATATATACGTAGCACTCTAACTACTATTCCTTCGATAATCACATATTCCTATTTTCCTGCGTTGCGAACTCACGAATCTTTCTGTCCAACCACCCTTCGATTTCTTTCTTTGTCGGATTCCAGTGACACGACATCAGACATCTCTTATGCAGATCCCGGTCCCAGCAACAAACCATTTGTTGGCTTATTGGGGTCTGAGCTAGGTTCAGAGGTGATTTAGCAAACAAATCTCGATACTACTAGCGCTTTCGGCAACATTCCACAGAGCGCGGACTGAGGTGTCACCCGAAATATTATGTGAGGGTGCTAGAACTAGGTTTCTGCACCTTGGAGATGTTTGATGAGTTCAAGTGGTCCACGGTTTGACCTTGCACGCACGTCGCTGCACGCACTTTCCCGCACCTCGAAGCCTGAGATGTTGCCTTTGGGTAGCCCTACTCGGGGGCCGAACACTGTTATTACCCAAGTTCTTACTAGTGATCCACTGTTAGTTGATTAACTTAACTTATTTGTATGGTTTCAGTCATACTTAACAATATAAACAATTCATACAGGTGCGCGTAGTAAAGAAACAATACATTCGCAAATTATATCAAACATGTACTAACCCAAGAACAAAAGCACATAATTAAGATAAACCTTCTCTTTATTGATCTCTTCCTTGGTTACAGACTTGACTCTTCCCTTCACACTCAGCTCCAGGGCTCCGCACACTCAGCTGCGAAATTTACTAGGCCTTTGCGCACTCAGCTGCAGAGCCTTCTCCTACTCTATGACCCAAGACACACTTCGCACTTCAACCTAATCACTAAGACCTTTCATGTCGATCCTCTATTCTCTACTTCAATGTCTCTTTACAACTTAGAGCCTCGCTCTATTTATACGATCCCACAGTCCGTGGACCATGGATAGGTTGACATTATATTACAATATTAGGGCAGACAACCCTATGACTCTATCATCTCTTTCGCGCTCTGCGCTTGCAATTTTTGGAGTCTTTACAACAATAAAAAATCAAAATTTGGGCTTTGAGCCCCAAAACATGCCTTGTGGGGATTCCATGCCCAATACGAAGTGAATAACTAACCAAAATCCCATAGATGACAATAGGATTTTGAAAAGCACCTCCCCACACAATGAAGCAGGCCCAAGTGACCAGAGAAGACTTGAAATCCCCACACTAGTGCAAATGGACTAGATAGATGTCCCCACGCTCACCCAACTACAAGCCCACACATTCCCCTTCCCTTCCCAGCTCTAATTCAAGCATACATAAACTATTACATAAATTTTGAGGTTTAAAATGGGCCTCTTAAGGAATATTATAAAATAATAGTGGAAATAATAAAATAAGATTAGATTACCCCATCAAGTTTTGGTGGGAAAAAATAAAAAATTGTTTTCTAATTCGTATTTTCAAAACAAAATTTGGTCAAGTAAGAATGAAGCCTTCTATTAACCGAACTAGTACATTACATATGTTACAGGGTGAACCAAAATCCCTTTCGTTTACCAAAACTCAATCCAGAGGCCTGTGGGTTATGGCCCACAAAACCTAATGGAAGCGTTAATGGCTTTAAACCTTTAAAATTTGGAACCATTCACTCTATCGGAATAAATGGATTGCACAGAAACCCGACCTGCAACACTTAAGGTCGGACTTCAAACATATTACACCCTCCACCATAAAATCGGCGGGTCCGCACTTCCTACCCATCGCCTTCCCACTGCACTCTCCGAACACTGATCACCAATCGGCCCTGATCCCAACCATCCATCTATATCAACAATCCAATGATTATCTGCGAATTGCCTAATCTCAAATCGACGAATCGCATTCCAACTCCTTCTTCTTCCACTGATTGCCAATTAGACAACTTGCACTACTTAACCTTCACCGTTTATTTACACTTCGTGGATCCAACAATCCATGACGATTTCGGGCAGACAAGTAACATGAGGATTAACCACCAAAAAATTGGTTTCCTCTCTCCTCCTCGCTGCTATGTGTTGCTTGATGAGTGGAATCGAAGGCATGCTTTGAAAAATCGTTTACCACTTGGACCCTGCCCGAAATACCACTTATGGTTCAAGAAACCACTTCCCTCGCGAGTTAACTTTTGTGCTCTTCCACCATGCAATGATCATCGATATATCCCACTGGACGGTTCTCGTTCCCTTTTGCCAATGCCGCTGCTCTTCAGCTTAACAATGGATTTACGCTTAAACCCCAGTTTCTCTACCATATTCCTTTTAACACATAGACACTCATTTATAACAATATTTCGTCAGTCAAAGGATCACCATCAATCCTTACAGTGATCGATGGCCAATCAAACTTGCAACATTTCCAGAATCAGTCCTCATGCTAATACAATCTGCGGACTGTTGCCACACAACTGGAAAAAAATTTAGGCTTCCCTATCCTCCCTCCTGTCTCCTAAGCCTCCTCAATCCATCTTGTCAATCCATCGATCCCTATCTTTGGTAGCTTGACAGAGACAATCCTCTAACAATTTTCCTGGTGGTAAAAACTCCCAAACATGTCGAGTGTCCCTTTCCTTATTGATCACTCCTTCATTTTCCAAATGATCAACTAACATGTTAGCTTTTCTTTTCACATGGATAAAGCTTACAGTTCTTAGGGTTTGCAGGTGAGTGTAGATACGATGAAAGACCTACGATAGTCTCTAGTGTTTCGACACTTTATCTAGTGATGTACCATTGCATATGTTCTTTGCCACTCTAATAATCAATTCTGAATCTGCTTCAATGATGACATTGTGTGTATTTGAATCCACCAAGATTTCCAAGCACTGCTCTAAGGCCATGAGTTCTGCCATATTATTAGTGGCCTTCCGTAAGTGGCCATGAAAGATCTTCTTTATTTGACCCTGTTCATCTCTTATAACACCCCCAAAACCAGCTAACCCTAGATTTCCCTTAGATTATCTGTCTATGTTGACCTTTAAGAAGCCATGTGGAGGAGGCTTCCAAATATTTATATCTGCATTTTTTTGGCGCACACCTTTGATTATGCCCTGTGGGCCTATAGACTGGAGACCCAAATGCAGTAGAATACACGCATCTTGGGGCAGTGGAGGGTCCTTAAAGAGTTTCCTTAACAAGTTGTTGGTTGTGTCTTTGAGCTGCCTTAAAATTTGGTCAATTATATGCTGAAGCTTTCTTGCTTTGTTCTTGAAGATCCGATTATTGCGTTCTTTCCAAACATCCCAGATGACAAATCCTAGAACCAGAGTCCAGGCTTTATTAATGATTTCATTCCCTGAGAAATTTTTCGTCCAATTCTTCAAAGTGTTTAAGATGCTGAGACTGTCCCTATCAGTGTGCCTAAAGACTGAGGCCACCCATTCCCACACTGTAGAGGTGAAAGGGCAGAGGTTGAGAAGGTGATCCATCATCTCCTCTTGTGAGCCACAATGGTAACATTTGGAAGGTCCAGTGAAGCCTTTTTTCAGGAGGTTCTCTCAAGTTAAAATTTTCCTTTGATGAACTAGCCAAATAAATAATATTATTTTCATCTAGTGGGGGCTTTGCCAAGGATTCTTCCAAACTTGATTAGGGTTGAGGTAGTTAAATCCTGTTACTACCTGTTTAGCTTCTTTGAGGTTAAAGTTTCCTTCAGTGTTCTTACCCCATCTTAGTTGATCAGACAAGGAGGATACCAGAATCCTCCTATGCTCTAGTTCCTTAGCAAGAGAGTCTTAATTTGTATTTTCAACTTATCTCCCTATGATTTTTATTACATTTTGAGCAAGAGCACTTGTTGGATGCGGAAATTAATTTTACATCCATGGAGTAGCCATGTTGCATACTTTTGATGGACCCTATTACACAAAAAATGTAAAAGAATTGAAAAAACATGATTGCAATCACATTTTTTCAGGTAATTCACATTTTTTGTGTAATAGGGATAATCGAAAGTATCCAACATGGGTACTCCTTGGATGAAAAATTAAACTCTACATCCAACGAGTGCTGCCTCTCAAAATTTCAATAAAATCGTAGGGATATATGTTGAAAATATGAGTTGGAAAAATAGTTTTTTTTGTTAATCCTTTTACTCCAAAAATGGGGAATCATCCTCCATGGTTGACATCATCATATTGAATCCTACTCGTTCTTATAAAATTGATTTTTGTTGTACATTTTTGTGTTGAGGCCCATTTTTTACCTCAAATTTTCTTTAAAGGAAGTTGCGACCAAGAAAATTTAAAAACACCAGATCCCTAAGATTTCTAGGGTGAAACCCAATACCCGCTCCTTTGTAACACACAATATAAACCTATAAAGGGTTTTTCCGCCAAGAACATAACACCCAAAATATCAAAAGACCAAGAACTGAAACTGAAATCTTCCAAAATGCCAGACAATACAAACATATACTGGAATTCCAATTAAAGGTAGGAAAGAAGGAGTTACCTAAACATCGACTCTAGACCCGTCACTGACAAACACCACACTATTGCGCCAAGGTTGCATAGGAAACCTCACGCTTCCCAGGTCTGATCCTAATGTTAGAAAACCATAAAAAACCAGCCTTTGTTCACTGAGCAACCTAGGGTCCGAGATAATAGTTTGGTCCTTAATTGCATTCAAAACAATTTGTATTTCTAGACTGCAAACATAGTCAATTTCATCCACTAGTCAAGATGCCTTCTTGGCCCTCCAAAGATGCCTCCAAATTGAACCAAGCAGATTATCTCGTCCAAACACCACAATTTCATCTCCCATTAATTATTATACTCACCACCACCAACGTTAATGGTATAATAACCCATATATATTCACAAAGCTTCCGTTACAAGCCATCTAACCCGGTGTAGTTGTCATCCCAAACATTCATGACTGCCACATGTGTGAGAGGGTATTGTTCTGAGTTGGTGTATTTCATAAGTATCGTTAACTCTCCAGAATGGTGGCACACATGAGCTTTTAGAAGAAATTCATATTATGCTCAGCAATGAGGTCAAAGCCTACAACAAGCCTGGAAGGACCCAACAAACACAACGTAAACTCAAAAGGTGCAACTATTTTTCTTTCATTCACACCATTTGGGAAATTTGCAGGTGCATTGGGGAGAAGTTTGGACATGATAGTTTGGGTTGGTTCTAATGGGAGATTAGGACAAGCCCTGTATTGAAAGTTCAATCATTTCAATATCAAATTCTAATTCCTGAATGTTTTTATGATAGTTGTTTCCTTTTCAACTCTTGGTGGTTTTATTAGATTTTCCTTCAATATATGGGGTTTCATGGTTGTTACTGGTAAATTTAAATATTAATTGGTCAAATAGTTGGGTGTTTAGTTTGAGATAATGGGCCATAATTTTCATCCTTGGTGGCTCGTCCCTGTCTCAATTTGAGCCTTAGTCTTAGCTACACCAAGCTATAATTATATCCTCGTCTTTGCAACTCTTCTGTGTGGCTAATATTCTTGGAGGCTAACCTTGAAAGCTTTGTTGGGATAGCCCATAAGGGGAGTGGCTTTTATGTTTTCTGTTGGGGGGAATCTTTTTATTTTCATGGCTATGGTTACGAGGTAGTGTTAAGGTTGTGTGTAGGTGTAAGTAGACATTGAGTGTTGGCATTATGACATAGGTTTGGTGCTATGACATAGGTGTTGTCCTTGATGGAAACTCACTCAGATGACAGATCATAGTTCAAGCTCATAGAATGAAAGAAAAATAAGTATATGTAGGTTCCCCTTGACCAAGCCGCGTATACACGCGGGCTCTCAGACCAAAAGGCGCGTATGCGTATACACACACTTTCATGAAAGGAAAAGTGTGTACATGTTGGAAAACTTGGTTTTGGTCCATGGTATTTGGTCCTTGGTATTTTGACCCATGGTATTGATCCAAGGTATCTTGACCGAAGTATTGACCCTAGGTATTTGGTCCTAGGTATTGCTTCTAAGTGGTTTTGGACCATGGTATGGAGTAAGGCCTCAGACTATAAAAGGGGAAGGAGATCATTAGGCAAAGGCACTCAAGTATTGAATATATAATGAAGAGCAAAATCTAGACTACTGGTCATTGGGTTATGGTGCATAGCTGGATCTGAATCAAGGAGGAACCTGAGCACTTGAAGAAGGATAAAGTTCTATTGATGGGTCAAGATCTTTAGGCTTGAAGAGAAGTATCTTTGTGTAGTTTTGATCTTTTATTGGCGCATGTCATAATCTGTAAATCAGATGATCTGGGTATAACTGATGTATGAATAGTTGTAAAGGTTAAATCATCTTTTACAGATCTGTACGCAGGTTCAGTATATCAAAGGCACGTATACATGCTGGTTCGAGATTTCAAAATAGCGTATACGCAGGTCTTCCTTCAGATAACAGCATATGAACACAGGTTTGACAAATTGAAGTAGTGTACGTCTCATAAAATATGTTTTAGATACTTCTATTTGTTGTTGCAGTGTTTTGGGTTCTGCATTGGGTTCTGGTTACTGCTACTGTGATCTGGTTAAAACATTCAGAAAAGTGATTGTTTGATTCAGTTTTGGTTGGTGTAGAGGAGATTGATTGATGCAGATATATTTGATGTTTGATTAATGTTATTGATGGATCTAGTCTGAAAATTTATGAAACATGGTCCCTGGAAGAAAAGAGAAGGTTGTAGCCTTATGTAGGTCAACACCTACGTACTAGTACATTAGCTAGTACAAGAGCTAAGGGGGTTGTAGCTCCATTCCAGGAGAAGCTGGAAAACGAGAGAAGGTTGTAGCCTTCTATAGGTAGAAGCCTACGTACTGGTATAAGACTACACCAGTACAGAAATATTGTAAAAAGAAGTTTCTTATTAAATGAAGATAGAGACAAATTGCAGCAGGTGGTTCTCACCCACATTGGGTTTCCACCTTATATCTTGTGTTCTTGTGTGTGATTGTCTGCTCTGTTTTTACTATACATGGTTACTGTTATATGGTTCTGATACACAGATTAAAGATCAAAATTTGATGAATTAAATAAATTATAAGTCTGCAGAATATACGCTAGTTTTCTTAACAATAGTTTCGTATATATGCAAGTTTCATTAACTGAAGTAGTGTATACAAATCTGATTGTGAAAAGAAATATTATTGACTTGCTAATATTGATTCATCCCCCCTCTCAGTATTATTTCCAACATTGAGGAGGTATCAAGGCCCCAGGGGGACAAATCTCTTATATTATATGTTGAATTATCCATCTGGGTTGTACCCCGACGTATATGGTGTAGGCCCCTGGATCCACCCTAGGAGGAAGGAGACAAACATCTCATTTACATTTGTAACTCGGTGTGGCTCACTGCTATAAAGTTTGTTGGTGGTGCAGGAATGCTACGACAAAGGGGTCGGGTAAGAAGAGGGGTTGCCTACTACTAGGAGAGAGATTACTGAGGGAACACCTAGATGCATCATTGTATATCAGTGTTTTCCTATAGAAATTAGGAACTCACCCCAGATTACATACAGGTAGAAATCTCCCAGGCAAAAGGGGAGACCTCTTCCCATAAAGCCTCCCTCTTTGACACAGAGGTCTTGATGGAATGGACATACTACATACCAGTAGGAACACGAGGGGCTAATTGCCAACACATGAAAATGATGGATATATACTGGCAAATGAAATTTATATTAGGAAGTGTTGTAGCATCCATCGTCATTTAAATTTCATTTACAAAATAAAAAATAAAAAATAAAAATCAAATATTCTGTTTTAAAAAATCAAAAGAGAATGTGAAAGTCCGAAAGAAGTTATTTATTTTATATTATTGATGGCATTCAAATCCTATGTAAGGTGGGGCCTCGACCCATATATTAAAGTTCAAGCAGTATTATAAGATGTAAGCAAGCATGGGCTCGAGAAGCAGATAAAGTGCTCTGCGGGGGAACAACGTGTTGGGTCCCTATAATACTAGTGATTACCCCATTACTATTGTAGTTGTACCACTTTTTAATATTATTGTGCCCCTATTGTCCCCATATTGTTATTACTGTGCCCCATAGAATCCCTCTATTGTTATTTTTGTGGCTCTATATTATTATTGTTAGGTCGGATGGGTTATATTGTGACTCCTTAGACTCCTATATATAGAAAGGAGGTTTTTTCATTTGAATCATCAAAGAATTGTTCATTTATGTAATGTAAAGGAGCTTGCCCCCTCGAGGAGGCTGAATTCTAAGGTGCTGATCTATCTTTTCTATCTTTTCTTGAGCTGGTTTCATAACATTTGGTATAAGAGCTTTGGATTCTAGAGTTTCACTGCTCCAAACAAGTCATCGTGGCATTTTCGCTATAACTTTTTTCTGCGATGTTTCAGAAACTCAAACAAAAACCCAATTGAGATGACATCGTTTGAATCTCAGGTCTGAATTTTAGATATTTTTGCGCTATGTTTGCGGAGATATGATCTGAGGAAGTTGGTCTTTTTGCAAACTCCTGAATTACATTCCAAACATGTGACATTGGGAAAATCGTCATAACTTTTTCTGAGCATTGGATTGAAATTTCGTAAGAAGGTACAAAAAGAGGATGGACTATAGTTTCTTGTATATATTTTTCAGAGCCAAAGGTCGAAACAGTGACTCGTGGCACGTCGTACAAGTTTTCTCTACTGAACTAGTCTATAATCAGGTCATTGTGGGATATTTCGCATAACTCTTCCTTGGAGAATCCAATTTGGATCAGACTGGTGGCATTGGAAAGAGGACACAGAGGGCTACCACAGGTCACAATTTCAGAACTAGATGATCTAAAAGTATAGAGATACATCAGAGGCAATATCGAGCTCCTACAAAGTGAAAAAAAGGTGTGTAGATTCTTTTTAAAGTTTTGCTTAATATTGGTTTGAAAATTTATTTTGAAGGAATTCAAAGGGTTAGTAGAGCATTATTATCAGTAACTGATGCCCCGAGGAAAAAAAATGCAAACACCTAGTAAGGAACCTGAAAGCTCTAGCATGGCTCATGAAGAAGAGGAAGAAATGCTATATGATATATCAAAATTACAAGAACAAGTGCAACAAGTGTCACTTGCACAGAAAGCAACAGAATATAAGATGGATGGTTTAAAGAGAGGTGTAGAAGCTAATATGGATTGTTTAAAGAGAGGTGTAGAAGCTAAGATGGATTGTTTAAAGAAAGGTGTAGAAGCTAAGATGGATGGCATGGAGGCTAAGATGAATGGCATGGACACTAAAATTGATGGCATGGATGATAAGATGGAAGAATTGAAGATAAATATGAATAAGTTGCTACAAGAAATGGTCACTAATGGTGAAAGGGTACTAAAGGAAACTCATGATGAGAACCAAATAAATTCTAATCATGATTCCATAGACTCTAATGTTGGATCGAAGACCCACCATATTCCAAAAATCGATATGAGGAAGTTTGATGGCAAGGATCCCGCAACATGGATATTACAGATGGAGCAATTTTTCGATCTCAATAATGTGCAAAACACACAAAAAGTACGTATGGCAACTTTACATTTGGAACCAAATCAGTTTGTATGGTATCAATGGCTTTGCTCTCCTAAACAAATTATCCTTGGGCAATTTTTTACGGAAGAATTGATAGCACATTATGAGGATACAAAAAGCAACACTTTTTTTAGCCAATTGATAAGTCTCAAACAAAAGGGTTCAATAATGGAGCACATTGAGGAGTTCCAGAAACTGAACATAAGGGTAAAAGATATTTCAGAGGAGCATAGGATTGATGTGTTCATAGGGTCTTTGAAGGATAATATCCAACATGATGTTCGCCTTTGGGAACCGGATTCATTAGAGAAGGCATTCAGGTTAGCAAGAAAAATGGAAAGCAAAATTATGGCAACCAAGAAGCATACCACTCACAACTATAAAGATGGAAGTGTTGTGCCTAGCCTTCCACAACCTATAAGGTTGACAC
>APFE031629324.1:162309-207549 GCA_000404065.3 Pinus taeda
GTTGGGTCCCCATAATACTAGTGATTACCCCATTACTATTGTATTTGTACCCCTTATTAATATTGTTGTGCCCTATTGTGCCCATATTGTTACTATTGTGCCCCATAGAATCCCTCTAGTGTTATTTTTGTGGCTTTATATTATTATTGTTAGGTCGGCTGGGTTATATTGTGACTCCTTAGACTCCTATATATAGGAAGGAGGTTTTTTCATTTGAATCATCCAAGAATTGTTCATTTATGTAATGTAAAGGAGGTTTCCCCCTCGAAGAGGTTGAATTCTAAGGCGTTGATCTATCTTTTCTATCTTTTCTTGAGATGGTTTCATAACACAACAAGCATGAGTTATAACTCTGGCTCAACCCCCGTAGTTGACCATGGCGTCAAGATGTTTGACTGAGATCTACGGCCTGAGATTGTTGTAGGGGTTCAATCCCTATGAACCTCCTGTACACACCCCACCCCAGCAGCGAGCCACCACCATCGCTTCACTCCATCTCATCTCCTCCACGTCATCCACCACCCTCATTCATTACCATCCACCTCATCCACCGTACCCCGTCACTTCATCTACCATTCCATTAATTAGTTATATTAATTACAGGATCTTCCTTTTGTTTGATTATCATATGTATAAAAGACAAGCAAAGCCCCATTGCATTATTTTTTGTTTTAGTACTAAGTAACCTTGCATCCAATTCGGCAGTCTGAGTTAGCAATCGTCCCGACAACTATCATCAACAACTATCACCTACAGTCACCATGGCTAAACAAGTAAGTTCCTCATCAGTTATCCATACCCCATTAATGGATGTCGAACGAGATATTTCTGATACCCTCTGCACAATTAAACATATTTCACTGTATCAAGAGGTCATCCTGAACCATAAAAAGTCTCCTATATTCATGGAAATGGTTAGGTAAAGTGTTTTAGTTGCTTTTTTCCCCATAACTCATTTATTTCATGAATTTATTAAATGGCTAGCCTGAGCAATGTACCCCAAGAAATGTTTTATAATGAATCAGTCAGGGGAGAGCGTTTTTCAAGTAACCTCACAATTAATACACCAAGTTTTGAATTACCCCATGTCTGGAACTTAGACCACCTTTACTGAAGAATATTTGATTTCATATTATGATAACATGTCTCCTTAGG
The DNA here is from genome assembly GCA_000404065.3 of Pinus taeda. Classification (NCBI taxonomy): domain Eukaryota; kingdom Viridiplantae; phylum Streptophyta; class Pinopsida; order Pinales; family Pinaceae; genus Pinus; species Pinus taeda. The sequence goes on from APFE031629324.1 coordinate 163,465, forward strand.
AACTTTATCATGTCACCTCTTTCCTGGCACCTAAATTTGGTCAATTCTCCCTAGATGGGAATCTCTTCTCTTTAGAAATATTTGCAGTTGACATAAGACTTGTTTTGCAAGTAATTTCCAAGATTCTAGGAAAAGAAGACTCCAAGAAGGTGGATAAAGTTGTGTTGGGATTTTTCTCCTTAATGATGAAGCCAGAGATAGTACTAGACATTCCAGCATTCTGGGTAGATATTATCAATACCCAATTTATGACTCTGCCTCTCACTCGGTCCTAAAAAATTCCTTCTTTCATTACTTATTTATTTCTATACCAAAATGATGAACATTTTCCTCATTTGATTCTAAATGTTGTTGATATGAATAAAAAGAGGCAGTCAGTGGTATTCTGGACAGACCTGATAAGGGGTGATACAGGAGATAGTGATTTATTTGAGTTTACTTCTTTATTCCTTCCAGTGGCTTATAAAATCTTGAATGGAACCCTACCCCCAACTTTTCTTCCAAAAGCTCAAGAATTTCTTCAAATGAGTAAGGATGTGACATGTGGGGATTGGTTCATCTTTAAAGAGCATGCAAATATTAGGCTTTATGGAGCCTCTGTCAAGCCTTACAGGTTACCTAAATTTTTGCCAATGAGGCTTTTTGTCCTTGAATTTATCAGGCAGAGCTTGAATGTAGATCAAGTTCATTTTGTTCCTATGAAGAAAGGATTTTTCTTCAAGTTGCCTAAAGAAGTGGGACCCTTCATTGTAAACACCAGATAGGTTTCCCAGGAGGCTGAAAAATTGTTGAGTGACATGTGCCTTTTACATGTGGTTGAGTGGGCTTATGAGCCTCATCAAATCATTTCAAAGAGAAGACTGGAGAATGGTTATTCAGCCTTTGTACATGAAAGTAGACTTGAAACAAAGAAATTGGCAAATGGAGGTTTGTAAAACACCCAGTGGACAAATATTGAAACCCCTAGCATTATAGAAAAAGGTGTCAAGAGGGTTAGAGAGAAGGTTATTGATCTGTATGAGGAAGAACCTAAAGCAGCAAAAAGGACCAAGCTTCAAGATGTAATGTCTTCAGCACAACCTAGTTTGGTGATTCAGCTAGGAGAAATAGAAGGTGCCCCAGCTTCCCTGTCTTAAAAAGAACCTGTCCATGATTAGGTTCCTTTAATTCAAAGTATGTTTTCTTAGATAGCTGAGAGAAATCTGAAGGTGAAGTTAAATATGGAGGCTCAAGCTGAGTCCCAGGTAACTCCTGAAAAAACTAGATTGCTATTTGCGATGGATTTGGAGAGGAGCCAACTTAAAATTTCATTTTCTCATCCTACTGAGATATCGGTGGGGTCGACTAGCAATTTCAAGACTGTGAATTTAACTGTTGACACTCAAAAGCTTCCAATGCTTGACAGGATCAATTTGCACATGCAAACTGGGCAATTGATCGTAAATGATTTACAGAAGACAAATGTAGCAGTTGTTAAGGCAGAAAAATGCTAAATAAGGTAATTCAGTAGTTGAAGTTGGAGAAAGCCAACTCCAGGGCTTTGAATGCTCAGGTGGATGAGCTAAAGAAAATTATCATTAAAATAGGTGTCAATCTTGATGACCAACCTGTTGTTCAAAAATTATTACAATATGTCAAGCCACAGATTGGGGTTTTGAAAAAGAAATTAAATCTACCTGCAGGTGAGCATCCCATAGCTGCAGTGTTAGCTAAAGTAGAAAATGAAAAGGAGAAGCTCCTACAGGATGTGTTGCAGAAGACTGAAGAAGTTTCTTTACTTAAAGAATCCTTGGACAAGCTGTAATGACAAGTGGACACTCATGTTTGTACAATAGTAATGCCAGCCAACACAGATGATCCAACAGTACAGGTTTTACAGTTGGGAACAGAGCTTAAAATGGTTGAGCATGATGTAAAGAAATCCCAAAGATAAATGGAAGCAACTTGCAAGCTATTGAATTTGAGTGAAGAAGAAGTAAGAAGGGAGAAAGATAATGTAAAGAAGTACAGGGAAGACCTCTTGAGTGCTGAAGATGAAATCAAAAGGCTAAAGGAGAAAATGAAGGGCAATATGTCCTTAATTCAAGCCATAGAAATCATATGGGATGAAGTCATTGAGGTTATCAAGGGAATTTGGGAATTTCTTGTGATTATATTTAAAGATAAAACACTAATTCGAGATATGGAAGAGGTGGTCATAAAAAATAAGCAAAAAAATTTAGATAGATCAAAGTTTGCAAAGAGGATGATAGATTTCATTAACTCTAAATCTACTACAGAATTGAAGGAACATGACATGCCAGACAGAACATCATGTGCAATAGATTTTAACAAAATTATTGTCATAAATATCTATAGGAATACTACTGAGAAGAAGATAAATGAGATGAAGGAAGCAGTTTCAAAGTTTAACATCATGTTTGACAAAAGATTTAGGGTTGGACTTCCTTCTTGCTAAGATCTGCAAGGAAACTTGTTGCCATGGAAAACATATGAGTCTTTGCTGGTTGAGGCAAAAAGCAACGTTGATAACACTCATGAAGAGATAACAGTATTGAAAGGATCCACCATTGTGAACTAACTGAACAAATATCTTAAGCTTCTCTAGATGGTGAAGACTCTGTTTACAGACAAGCCTACTTATGGTGGGATTACAGCTTGCAGAATAGCACTTGACAAGTTATAGGAAGCACCAAAGTCAAATGTGCCATTTTGGAGAAAGTTCAAGGAATGGATGATAGAGAAGACCAAAGATGCATCAGCAGGACCACTTACTCAAGCCACAGATTCAAACAGCGAGCAACAATCCCCAATCATACTCTAATTTTTGTTACTTCTTGTTATCTTATTTTCCTGAGAAGAATGAGGTGTCTTTTAACCTCTAATGTAATATTCTGTAATGACTTTTACTTTAGATAGTTAGAAGGTAGTTAAGTAGTTTGACATTTTTGGTAGTTACCATCTGTCCCATGATGTATAAAAGGAGGAAAAAAAATAGAAAAAAAATCTGAATTTTGAAGAACCTCGAGATTATGCTGTTGTATTCTTGATAAATTGATGATTAATGAAAGCATCAAAAGTTTTCCACACATTGTTGGGTATGATTTTTTAATTTCTCTGTTATGTGTCATCATGTTTCTTCCTTTCTTTAAATATGGTAATGAAGCTATAGGTCTTTCTTTACTTATGTGAATGAAGTTAAAATTCCTTAAAAGAGCGCTCCTATATTTAAAGTTCCTACCTCTATATTTCTTCTAAGTTACAGATAATAGTTCGTGTCAAACACAACATATTATCTTTAAATTCTCAAGGCATTCTTCACACAACATTTATATTCAGCATCACATGGCATTCTGAGAGTTTCATATCAACTAAATATTAAGGGTTAAGAGTCAGGTCCTTCATGACCTTCACATGAGGATACATTATACAAATAAGTGACATGCATAATAAAGATTAATGTCTTAATCACAATTTCTACACAACCAGGAGATTGGTTTCTAAAGGACAACATTAATTGGTGCTATTGCCGGGGAACGAAATCAAGAACATTTTTCCTTGGGTTTTTAATATTTTCCTCTAGTTGTTCAGTGATGAGGAAATATTTGGTTGTATTAAATAGAAAACAATAACTATGGCTTTAGAAAGGCCTCATACGAGGTCAAATACCTCACAACAGAAAGCTCAAGCCCTTTCAGACCTCAAGAGACTAGTTTCCAAAAGGTTTGGAAAGCCAAAAACTCCATTTACACCAAGTCCTACACTGTCTGCACCTGACAGCAGTTCAACACATCTTTCATCCAAACATTTACCTTTTATTGACTAAGAGCTACCTTTTACACCCACTTCATTTCAAGAACCCAACTGTCAAGAACAGTCTTTAAAGTCTCTTTCTTTCTCAGTATTTAAAAATATATCTGCTATAGTTGTTCAACTTAAACCCATAACTACATTGTTACCTTTTCATACTCCATTTACTCCTCAAACAGGTTCTTCATCTACTGGTACTCAAGGTTTAGTAAGTTCAGGTGCAAACATGGCAGCACCTGCATTCTTGTTGAATAGGTATGCACCTATTCAGTTGCCACAATAGTTGAATCCAATGCCTCAAGAATACTTAACAATTCTTCCTCATTTTTCAGGGTAGGATGAACAAACAACAGAGAAACATACAACATTGTTTTGTAATTTTGCAGAAAATCTCAATGTTGAACACCTGGATGTTGTTTTAAGACTTTTTGTGCAATCCTTGGATAATGAAGAAAGAAAGTGGTTTAAAGGGCTTCCTAATAACTCTATTCCTACATGCGAAGAGATGGAACACCAGTTCACCTAGAGATGGGGAGAAAAATGAGATCATGGGTATTCACTTATAGATTTCAATGCTATTAAAAAGAAATCTGATGAAAGTGTTGTTGAGTTCATTAGAAGGTTCAATAAACTTTACAAAAGTATTCCAGTGGAGATCAAGCCCCCTCCTGTTGGTGCAAAAATAACTTTTGCAAGGGCATTTGAATCAAATTTTGGGTCCACTTTAAGGGAGAGGAGATCCATAACCCTTGATTAGATCCAAACTAATGCTTTAGAAATAGAAGCAAATCTGGTGGCTGCAGGTAAAGCACTAGAGGCACAGCCTACCCAAGATAAGGGAAAGGCTAAATTGGAATCCTCTCAAAGTCAGACATTAGAATATATGAATAATGTGATTAAAAATTTGTCCAGTAAATTGATTAAATTGGAATTGGAAAGTAATAACTCTCAAAGGAAAGTACAAAAAAAAAAAACTTTAATCCCCAATATAGAAGACAACCTCTGCAAATTTTGTAGAAGGAGAGAAAAGATCAAGATCAGGTTCAAGCACCACTTTACTTAGAGGCAGATCCTAATGAAGTACCAAAGCATTCCAAGGATCATGATGATCATATTTCCACATTGTATGCAGGAGATGAAGATGAACTAGGTGTTGAGGGAGAATAATATACTAAAACAAATGCCATTTATGATGAGAATGAAATTGATGAATATCGGAAGAAATTTACTGATTTTATGCAGGCATAACTACATAAGAAATATGACTTGAGATCAAGGAAAAGATCTATAATTCAAGAAAATGAAGGTGAGCAGCAAGTTCCTGCTCCCCTACAAAAGGCAACTCTACAAGAACCACAACCTGCAAAACAATTAAATAATGTAAAGCAACAACATAATACAAATAGAAAAACTCAGATACTTCAAGGTGAGTCTTCTCAAGATAAAATTGATAAAAATCCTTTAGAAAAAATTGTTTCTATTCCATAAGAGATTTCAGTGATGAAGAAAAGTGAATATGAAACTAAAAAGAATACCAAACAGGTCCATGTATTTAGTCTCACTAAAGAGTTAGAAAAAATCTGAATTCAAGTGCCCCTCATAGAGTTGGTCAAAACACTAGTTTATCAAAGAGAGATATTTGAGTTTATCAACCTATCTCAGAATGTGAATATAAATGACATTGTGAATCTACAAGAAGATAAACTAGTAGTGGTTTTTGGTCCACATGTGGAGGAGGTAGATTCTTCAACACCTCCTGTCTACATTTCTTTATTGATTCATGGTTTCCTTTTGCATAATTGTATGTTTGATTTAGGAGCTTCACACAACCTTATGCCACTATTAGTAATGAAACTATTAAACCTACAAGTTACTAAACCTTACAGAGACCTGTATTATTTTGATTCAAATAAAGTCAAGTGTCTCGGGGTCATCAAAGATATGGTGGTTTCATTATCCTAGATCCCAGCTAGAAGCTTGGTAATGGATGTAGTGGTAGCAGACATCCCTGCTAGGTTTGGAATGTTTCTATCTAGGTCATGGGGGGCTAAATTAGGGGGAGTTCTGAAATTGGATTTTACTTATGCTATCATACCAATTTTTGGTGGAGAAGGGATAAGGTTGTACAGAGAAAAAAGATTTGTTAAAACCATCACAAAGAACAGAGCAAGTAATTCACCTGTGTAAAACCAAGAAAAATATGATTTTTATTGTTTCATGCTGCATGACAATGCAGAGTTGGCTAAAGATAATCAGAGGCAGCTTACTTCAGCCTGTGTAATTACAGAGCTGCAAACAGAAAGGGTGTGGAAGTGTTTCTTTGATGGAGCCTATTCTAAAGAAGGAACAGGTGTTGGTTTCCTTTTAATTACACCTGGAGGTAATATGATCCCATTTTCTTTTAAATTGGAGTTTGAAGAAACTAATAATGTGACAGAGTATGAATCCTTGATCATTGCTCTTCAAACAACAAAACAAATGGGAGTCCAGTCAATTTCCATTTTTGGAGATTCAAAGCTGATTATAAAGCAAATTAAGAACCATTTTCAAACAAAACACCCTAGGCTCACAGCATATAGAAATGAAGTGTGGGATTTAGTTGAGAATCTCTTTGAGGCTTTCAACCTATAGTTCATTCCAAGAGATGGGAATAGATTAGCATACTCCTTGGTTGTGGCTGCTAGTACCTTTAGGCCTCCTATAAATCCAAAAATAAGATGAGGTTGAAATGAGGCATAGGCCTTCTGTTCCGGATAACATAAAACACTGGCAAGTTTTTGACGATGATCAACAGATTAAGGAATTCTTAACTATGATTGAAGATTTTTAGGGCACTGAAATTGATAAAGATGGAGATGAAACAATAGAAGGTGTAGAAGTAAGTGGTTTTAAAAATTCCATAATTAATCAAAAAATTATTCAATTGAAAGATAACATTTTTCCAAGAGGACTTGTCCCTCTTGAAATGCTTTTTAACTTTAATGATGTAGTTGTTAGGTCAGAGAAAGTTTCACGGGATGAGCATATTCAAGATCAAAATATTGGAACCCAAAAGGAGACCAAGTTAGTCAAATTGTTTAAAGGAGTTCCACTTAATTATAAGGAGATATATATTAAGCTTTTCAGGAAGTAGACTGATGTATTTTCTTGGTCCTATGAGGATCTCAAGACATATGATATGAGCATTATTCAGCACAAGATTCTCTTGAAAGAAGGGATTAAACCATTTAAGCAGAAACTCAGGCAGATCAATCCTTTGCTTTTACCATTGATTGAGAAAGAAGTCAAAAAGCTTCTTGGTGCCAAGATAATAGTTCTACTCCGATACTCTGACTTGGTGGCCAATTTAGAACCTGTAAGGAAGAAAAATGTAGAAATAAGGTTATGTGTGGATTTTAGAAATCTGAATAGGGCTTCCTTTAAACATAACTATCCATTACCTAAAATGGATCATGTGCTGTAGAAGGTAATTGGATCATTCAGAATTTCAATGTTGGATGGGTTCTCTGGGTATAACCAAGTGGTTGTGGATAAAGAGGATCAGAAAAGGACTGCCTTCACAACTCCTTGGGGAACCTTTATGTATGCTCAAATGTCTTTTGGGTTGATGAATTCAAGTGCAACATTTCAGAGGGCTATGGAAATTTCATTTGTGGGTGATAAGTTTGTAGTGATATACTTTGATGATATCACTATTTTTTCTAAATCAGATGAGGAGCATCTGGATCATCTTAGAAAGACTTTTGAGAAATGTAGAAAATTTGGGCTTTCCTTGGATCCTAAGAAATCTATTTTTGCTCTAGAAGGAGGAAAATAGTTGGGGCATATTTTTTCTAGAGATGGATTCAAGATAGATCCAGCAAGGGTGCAAGCTGTGCAAAAATACCCCTGCCCAGGAGTAAGAAAGACATTCAAAAATTTCTGGGAAAAATAAATTTTTTAAGGAGGTTTGTATCCAATTATGCTGAAATTGTAAAAGAGATTACCAATATGTTGAAGAAGGAAAATGAAGTACACTAGACCAAGGAAGCTAGAGAGTCATTCTCTAGGATCAAAAAAGCATTACAAGCAGCTCCTATTTTAATTAGCCTTGACTATCAAAATCCCTTTCAAAATTTTTCATTTGCATCACTTAATTCAATAGATGTTGTTTTGTTACAGAAAAATGATGAAGCAAAAGAGAAACTGATTTCTTTCTTAACAATATCCTCATAGATGTTGAACTCAAGTACAATATTCTTGAAAAACAGGTATATGCCTTGGTAAAATCCCTAAAAGCCTTTAGGACTTATTTGTTGCAGTCACAGATCATTGCTTATGTGTCAAATGCTGCAGTAAAGGATGTCTTAGTCCAGAGTGACGTGGAAGGTAAAAGAGGGAAATGGTTAGCTAAGATACAAGAGTATGACCTAGACATAAAGCTCACAAAGCTGGTAAAAGGGCAGGCATTGGAAAAGATGTTGACAGAGTCAAATTTTCAGGCATTGGGAATCAACTTGCTAACACCTGTAAATGAGGAAATAATTGAAGAGGGTGAAGAAAAATCAAATTCAGGCATGAAGATCCGATATAAATTATTATGTTCAGAATGGTACAAACACATATTTCATTATTTATGTTTTCTCTCTTGTCCTGAGTCAATGGATAGAACAAGCTATAGAGCATTAAAAATCAAGGCACAACCATATGTGATTATGGAGGGACTATTGTATTGGAAAGATCCTGTGGGGATTTTATTATTATGTCTAACAAAATATGAATCTACAGAGAAATTAAAGAATATCATGAGAAGTTATGTGGTGGACATTACGTTGGAAAGCTACTACACACAAAATCCTCCAGGCAGGATTTTATTTGCCCACCTTGTTTGGTGATATAAATAATTTTGTTAGAAGTTGTCAGAAGTGTTAGCTTTTTGCTAATAAAAAAGAGGTTAGCTCCCTTTCCATTAATCCCAGTCTTCATAGAGGAACCATTCAGACAATGGGGGATAGAATTTGTTGGAGAAATTAACCCACCTTCAAGTGTACAACACAAGTGGGTTCTTACAACTACTGATTATTTCACCAAGTGGGTAGAAGCTATACCTACTAAAAAGGAAAATGACCGGGTGGTGATGAAGTTTTTAGAGGAAAACATTTTCAGTAGATTTGGATGCCCTGTCAAAATCATAACTAACAATGCTCAAGTGTTCAGTTCAATTAAGTTGGTTGCTTTTTGTCAAAAGTATAATTTCATCTTATCTCATTCAACAACTTATCATCCTAAGGGAAATGGAGTGGCTGAATCCACTAACGAAAGATTGGTGAAAATTCTTAAGGAAACTATTGTAGAGAATCAGAAAGAATTGGATTCAAAATTAAAGTTTTCTCTTTGGGCTATCCGAGTGACTACAAAAATGTCTACAGGAAAATCACCTTTTGAGTTAGTATATGGAACTCAAGCTCTGTTCCCTAGTCAACTTGTGAAGCCTGTGATTGCAATGATCCAAGACGCAAAAGAAGAGACCAATGCTCTAATAAGAAGGATGCATAAGGTAGTTGAATTGAGTGAAAGCATAGATAAGGTAAGAGATAATTTGATTATGTATCAATAAAAAATGAAGGGCATTTTTTACAGAAAAGCCAAAGAAATTGATTTTAAAGCTGGAGACCTGGTATTAAGGTGGGATACTAGAAGAGAAGATAAGGGAAAACATGGGAAGTTTGATCCTCTTTGGTATGGCCTATTTAGGATTATAGAAGCAAGGGAAAATAATACATTCTTCCTTCAGAATCTTGATGGTGAAACTTTATAGTTGCCTATCAATGGGCAGTACAAACATTATTTCCAATTCTGAAGCACAAGCATCCTATCATTGTAGATACTGGAGTAGATCCATTGTACAATTTCCATAGAATCAAAATTGGCAAAGCAATATATGACTTCATGCCCGAGGTGAAGGCACTTATTTGTGGTTCTTAGTGCTTCTGTGGCAAAAGAATTATCCCCATGTGGAGCCAGATGTTGTAGCATCCATCGTCATTTAAATTTCATTTTTAATATCATCACAAAAAAAATAAAAATAAAAATCAAATATTTTGTTTTAAAAAATCAAAAGAGAATGTGAAAGTCCAAATGCAGTGATTTATTTTATATTATTGATGGCAGTCAAATCCTATGTAAGGTGGGGCCTCAACCCATATATTAAATTTCGAGCGGTATTACAAGATGTAAGCAAGCATGGGCTCGAGAAGCAAATAAAGTGATCTGCGGGGGAACAACGAGCACGAGTTATAACTCGGGCTCAACCCCCACAGTTGACCATGACGTCAAGGTGTTTGACTGAGATCTACGACCTGCGATTGCTGTGGGGGTTCAATACCAATGAACCTCCCATACACTCCCTACCCCCGTAGCAGGCCACCCCCATCGCTTTACTCCATCTCATCTCCTCCACATCATTTGCCACCCTCATTCATTACCGTCCACCTCATTCACCGTACCCTATCACTTCATCTGCCATTCCATTAATTAGTTACATTAATACATGTTTTTCCCTCTGTTTGATTATCGTATGTATAAAAGACAAGCAAAGCCCCATTGCATAATTGTTTGTTTCAGTACTAAGAAACCTTGCATCCAGTTCAACAGTCTGAGTCAGCAACCGTCCCGGCAATTGTCATCAGCAACTGTCACCTAGAGTCACCATGGACAAATAAGTAAGTTCCTCATTAGCTATCCATACCCCATTAATGGATGTCGAACGAGATATTTCTGATACCCTCTGCACAATTAAACATCTCTCATTGTATCAAGAGGTCATCCTGAACCATAAAAAGTCTCCTATATTCATCAAAATGGTTAGGTTAGGTGTTTTAGTTGCTTTTGTCCCCATAACTCATTTATTCCCTGAATTTATTCAATGGCTAGCCTCAATAATGTACCCCAAGAAATGTTTTGTAATGAATCAGTCAAGGGTGAGCATTTTTCAAGTAACCTTACAATTAATACACCAAGCTTTGATTTACCCTGTGTCTGGAACTTACATCAAATTTACTAAAGAATCTATGATTTCATATTATGATAACATGTCTCCTCAGGAAATTTCTCATGTCGCCTCTTTCCTGGCCCCTAAATTTGGTCAATTCTCCTTAGATGGGAATCTCTTCTCTTTAGAAATATTTGCAGTTGACATAAGGCCTATTTTGCAAGTAATTGCCAAGATTCTAGGAAAAAAATACTCCAAGCAAGTGGATAAAGTTGTGTTGGGATTTTTCTCCTTAATGATGAAACCAGAGATAGTACTAGACATTCCAACATTCTGGGTAGATATTATCAATACCCAATTTATGACTTTGCCTCACATTGAGTCCTTCAAATTTCCTTTAGTCATTACTTATTTATTTCTATATCGGAATGCTGAACATTTTTTTGATTTGAGTCTAAATGTTGTTGATATCAATAAAAAGAAGCAATTAGTGGTATTCTGGATAGAACTGATAAGGGGTGATCCAGGAGATAGTGGTTTATTTGAGTTTACTTCTTTATTCCTTCCAATGGCTTATAAAATCTTGAAAGGAACCATACCCCCAACTTGTCTTCCTAAAGCTCAAGAATTTCTTCAATTGAGTAAGGATGTGAGATGTGGGGATTGGTTCATCTTTGAAGAGCATGCAGAGATTAGGTTTTATGGAGCCTCTGTCAAGCCTTACATGTTACCTAAATTTGTGCCAATGAGGCTGTTTTCCCTTGAATTTATCAGGCAAAGCTTGAATGTAGATCAAGTTCATTTTGTTCCTATGAGGAAAGGATTTTTCTTCAAGTTGCCTAAAACAGTGGGACCCTTCATTGTAAACACCAGACAGGCTGCCTAGGAGGTTGAAAAATTCTTGAGTGACATGTGTCTTTTATAGGTGGTTGAATGGGCTTATGACCCTCATCAATTCATTTGAAAGAGAAGACTAAAGAATGGATATTCAACATTTGTACATGAAAGTAGACCTAAAACAGAGAAATTGGCAAATGGAGGTTTGCAAAACACCGAGGGGACAGAGATTGAAACTGCTAGCATTATAGAAAAAGGTGTTAAGAGGGTTAGAGAGGAAGTTATTGATCTAGATGAGGAAGAATCTAAAGCAGTAAAATGGACCAAACTTCAAGATGCAATGTCTTTAGCACAACCTGGTTTGGTGATTCATCTAGGAGAAATAGAAGGTGCCCCCAGCTTCCCCATCTTCTAGAGAACCTGTCCATGATCAGGTTCCTTTAATTCAAGGTATGTTTGCTCAGATAGTTGAGAGAAATAAAAAGATGAAGTTAAATATGGAGGCTCAAGCTGAGTCTCAGGGAACTTCTGAAAAAACTAGATTGCTATCTGCCATGGATTTGGAGAGGAGCCAACTTAAAATTGCTTTTTCTCATCCTAATGAAATATCAGCGGGGTCTACTAGCAATTTCAAGACTTTGAATTTAATTGTTGAAACTCACAAGCTTCCAATGCTTGACAAGATCAATTTCCACATGCAAACTGGGCAACTGATCATAGATGATTTACATAAGACAAATGCAACAACTGTCAAGGCAGAAAAATGCTAAATAAGGTAATTCAGCAGTTAAAGTTGGAGAAAGCCAAATGTAGGGCTTTGAATGCTCAGGTGGATGAGCTAAAGAAAATTATCATTAAAATAGGTGTCAATCTTGATGACCAACCTGTTGTTTAGAAATTATTGCAATTTGCCAAGTCAGAGATTGGGGTCTTGAAAAAGAAGTTAAATCTACCTGCAATTGAGCATCCATAGTTGCAGGGATAGCTGAAGTAGAAAATGAAAAGGAGAAGCTCCTACAGGATGTGTTGCAGAAGACTGAAGAATTTTATTTACTTAAATAATTTTTGGACAAGCTGCAACAACAAGTGGATACTCATGTTTATACAATAGTAATGCCAACCAACACAGATGATCCAGTAGAATAGGTTTTACAATTGGGAGCAGAGCTTAAAATGGTTGAGAATGATGTAAAGAAAGCCCAAAGAGAATTGGAAACAACTTGCAAGCTATTCAATTTGAGTGAAGAAGAGGCAAGAAGGGAGAAAGATAATGTAAAGAAGTACAGGGAAGACCTCCTGAGGGATGAAGGTGAAATCAAAAGGCTAAAGGAGAAAATGAAGGGCAATATGTCCTTAATTCAAGCCAGAGAAATCCTATGGGATGAATTCATTGAGGTTATCAAGGGCATTTGGGAATTTCTTATGATTATATCTGAAGAGAAAACACTAGTTCGAGATATGGAAGAGGCGGTCATAAAATATAACAAAAAGGATTTAGATAGATCAAAGTTTGCAAAGAGGATGATAGATTTCATTAACTCTAAATCTACTACAGAATTGAAGGAACATGACATGTTAGACAGAACATCATGTGGAATATATTTTAACAAAATGATTGTCATAAATATCTACAGGAATAATACTGAGAAGAAGATTAATGAGATGAAGGAAGCAGTTTCAAATTTTAACATCCAATTTGACAAAAGAGTTTGGGCTGGACTTCCTTCTTATTGGGATCTACAAGGAAACTTGCTGCCATGGAAAACATATGAGACTTTGTTGGTTGAGGCAAAAGGAAAAGTTGATAACACTCGTGAAAAGACAGCAGTATTGAAAGGAGCCACTATTGTGAACTACTTGAACAAAGATGCATTATGGAGAAAGTGCAAGGAATGCATGATAGAGCAGACCAAAGATGCATCAACAGGACCAATTACTCAAGCCATAGATTTAAACAGCGAGCAACAATCCCCAATCATACTGTAATTTCTATTACTTCTTGTTATCTTATTTTCTTGAGAAGAATGAGTTGTTATTTACCCTCTAATGTAATATCCTGTAACGACTTTTACTTTAGACAGTTAGAAGGTAGTTAAGGAGTTTGACAATTTTGGTAGTTATCAATTGTCCCATGATGTATAAAAAGAGGCAAAATTATATAAAAAAGTTCTGAATTTTGAAGAACCTGGAGACTATGTTGTTGTATTCTTGATAAATTGATGATTAATGAAAGAATCAGAAGTTTTCCACACATTGTTGGGTATGATTTTGTAATTTCTCTGTTATGTGTCATCATGTTTCTTCCTTTCTTTAAATATTGTAATGAAGCTGCATGTCTTTGTTTACTTATGTGAATGAAGTTAGAATTCCTTAAAAGAGTGCTCCTATATTTAGAGTTCCTACCTATATATTTCTTCTAAGTTATAGATAATAGTTTGTGTCAAACACAACATATTATCTTTAACTTCTCAAGGCATTCTTCACACAACATTTATATTCAACATCACATGGCATTTTGAGATTTTCATATCAGCTAAATATTAAGGGTTAAAAGTCAAGTCCTTCAAGCCCTTCACATGAGGATACATTATACAAATAAGTGATATGCATAATAAAAATTAACGTCTTAAGAAAAATTTCTACACAGCCAGGAAATTGGTTTCTTAAGGGACAACAAGAAGGATGATCTTGGACTACTATGAATATGATTGGATACACTTCAATCACTGAAGCACGTGCATAAATTGAACTGGAGGATGGAGCAGATTCAACATCACTTAGGCATTCCACTGGTATAAAGTAGACCATCATATAGTTTGCCTAATCCCATATCGATCACTAGTTCAACTTCGTAACTATGGCATGATGCCAATCTAAATATGTCAGGTTTTTTTTCTTTTTTTAGTTCCTTATGTTTATGGTTAGTCACACCCCTATGTTAAACTCGGCTTGGATAATTTTGTATTATCGTGCTCTTAGTTGTTTATGTCCTCTTTAAGGTGAATATATTTTGGCTATGGTCAAGACTCTCATGTGAAAGAGTCACTGAAACTATGTAATCCTTGTTGTATATCCCATATTTCCAACTAATAGAATTTGACTTCACAAAAACAAATTAAATAAAAAAAAAATTAAATTTATTGCATTTAAATACATAATAAAATGCAAATTTATGATAAATTAAATATTTATAATCACATAATATAATACAAGGATATTAATATTTTAAAAATTAATATTAATTAAAAAATTAATAATCTTATACAAAATTAAAATATACCATATTACATAGTGTTATATATGTATATGATCATATACACACAAACAAAACATAACATAATGAATCAATGTTATTTATATAACTTTTTGAATTTTAAATATTTATCTTTCTTTTTGTTTGCTAAGTTTTATGAGTCTTTAGATAATTGCATAATTAATCTTTGGCTTAGAAACCATGACCCAAGGGCATCTAAGTCGTCAAAATTACCCAAGGATCGCACCTGATCTAGGCCACATCAACCCTTAAAATGTCTAGATTTTTTCCCATGAAGTTTTGAACTCATAACCTTAACACCAAAATTTTAAATATTTATCTTGATTAAATAACAAAATATTATTTAAAAATTATTAATATTATATAGTATATTGTAAATTTATTTTATTTGTTTGTTTTAAATTATTGTAAAATGATTTTCCTTATTTATTTTTTAATTTTCAGGTAAAGTGAATCGTGAGATGACTGACACGCCTAACTTGTAGCTTGAGTAATCATGACCCAGGGACATCTAAGCCATCAAAATCATTGATGGATCACACTCGGCCTCGACCATACTAGTCCTTAGTATGGTTGGATTTTTGCCCACATGGTTTCCATACACCTTCTCATTATCTATTATATGCCTCGTGGACTTAAAAATATTTTTTTTATTTGTTATTATTATATTAGTCTTTTAAACAACTTAAACATTATTAAAATAAATAAATAAACAAAATATCTATTTATAAAATATATTAATAATTAATTTATATAAAATAATTAATTAAAAACAATTCATGAACCAATTATATTATATATTCCCTTTATTTATTTTTAATATTTTAAAGAACATTTTAAAAAAATAACAAAAAACAAACAAACTACAAACATATTTTTAATTAGACACCATATTATCAATATCAAAAAGTTACATACATCATGAAGCTTTTGTGCTCTAATTAGATTTAAGAATTGCCAAACCAAAGACTGAAAATTAAGATATTTATATTGTGATGATTTTGCTTAATGAGAGCATCAATTAGACAAAAATGCCATAGGATAGGAGGACTAAATAGACTAATACTAAAATTGCATTAACAAGGCAAATGCATTGGAAAATTTGGTAAAAAGGCGGTAAGGAGACATGACAGTTGTTAACGAGATTCTTATTTCATGTTGTTTGTCGTATTCCCTAAGGAATTATGATTGCACATCTTGAGGAGCGGGTCGAGCTTTTGATCCATAACTTCTAACATGTCTTCAAATTCAACGAGCTTATGAATAATATGCTACTAGTTTGAGATAATATGCCAAGATGTGCCTAAAAAGCATCTTGGCGTCTCAATGAATAATCACTTCCTACAGGTAACTAGGATACATGACATGAGTGGAAGTTCTCATCCTTGGAATCCACTCTTGAGTTTCAACTTGCACATGTTGATCAAAGACCAATGGTCTCTCCTAAAATGGGTTTTATAATGGGAAATTTCCTAGCACGCCATTTCTAGAATGATTTTCTCATAATGAGCTTAGGACTGCCTAGCTTGACTTTAGGCTCTTTACTGGATGGAAAGTGGAGGGTTTTCGGGCAAGAGATAGGAGGGGTAGGGACAACCTTCGTGCTTACAACAACGAGAAGTTGAGGGGTTGATGTAGGTCATGTTTTTAAGAAAATATTGTCTTAGGTAGGAAAAGAGGAGCATAGATCTTGTAAGAGGATAATCTGGTGATAGGGAGGGACAGTTGAACTTGAGGAATAATGGCTTGAGCAGAGTGCCATGAAAACAAGGGAGTCAAGTTAGAAGGATTGGGAGAGCCGAAACAGTGTGAGAATTCTATATTTAAATAGACTACTATGTGGTGTAGCTAACGTTAATCCACACACTGAAATGTCCAAAGAATGGCCCAATTAGAAGGAATTCAAAGAAAAAAGGGTTGATTTTAGTAAAAATGATATTACCCTATTACTAGAGGAGCGCGTAGTGAAGAGGAAAATGATCCAAATTACTACTGTTGATAGCATTGGTAGTCTCTGAAGGAACTCCTCAGCTAGAGTGGATGGAGTACGGGAGTTGCACTACATGGTCCTAATTAGGGGATGAGGGCACCTTGATAGGGAAAATTTTGCAAAGATCAAGAGTAGGCATTTGTTCCATCACCAAAATGCGATTTATTAGATTTAAGGAGATCCTCGTCTGAGAAGATATACAACCAAGATTGTGCTAGATTATGAGAGGTGTTTTCAATAATCTTGTCCTCTAAGGATTGAAGATGGACTATCTGATTATGATAGTATGTTATCATTCTCAAATGATGTAGTAGAGTGATCGGTCATTGCTGAGAGGCGATGTTTCTTGGGGTTGAGTTTTGCTGGTGTGTGTATCCTTGGAAATGTTGTGGAACCAATGGAACGAGGAATTTAGGGATGATGTGTAAAGTTGTGGCAAGTAGCAAACATGCTAATTTCCACTTGGTCATGAATTTTCATTGTATCATTGTGGGGTAGGGGGTTTGTGTTAGGGCACCCACCTTGGGGAACAAACTACAAACTTATTATTGCATATATCATTCATTGAACAGGAAAAAAAAATTAATAATATATATCCTATATATATAAATAAAATAAATAAAAAAATTAAAATTAAGAAAAATTTAAAAAAAAAATTAAAAAAAATTTAAAAATAAATAAAATTAAAAAATTAAAATAAATAAAATAACTAGAAAAAATAAAAATAAAAATAAAAAATTTCACATTGATTTACTAATAATAATTTCAAGATAAGGATCAACCCTTAAGCCCTAACGTGGGTGGGTCGACCTAAGGCCTTGACACTACTGCATTCCCAACAAGAAAATTTGCATGGTCATTTGACTTTGTGATCTATGGGAAGGTTCAATAAATTTGTGGATAATAGATCAACACTAGGACTTTGAAATCTTGAAGTTGGTGGAACGTTCCTGGGATTTGGGGTTGTTGTAGTCCCCTTCAAATGATTTTGTGAGATTGTTTGTTTCAGTGATATGCGTGATCCATCTTCTAGGTGGATAATGTTGATTTGATCTTCAGTTAATTTTGATTGGAAACCATGATTCCATTATCTTCTTAATGGAATATCCTTTCTGTAGACACCCAGGGATAACTTATTTTGTTATAATTTTGAACTAGGAAGTTGAGAATAAGGTCGTTGTCACTTCGCTTTAAGTGACAAATATAAGATTCTATTGGTAAATACATAGTGAATATTTTCGGAAATGGAGCTTCACAAGCTTTCTCTCTGGCAGCTAGGTTTCCCCTGGACTCCTAGATCGTTGTCATTTGAGTGTTGTGTTTCCATTGTTACTTCCAGTTTGTTGTTCATTGGGTTGCTGCTACAAAGGTAAAACTTGGGCTTTCATCTGGAATTGTGCATCATCACTTTGATTTCCCATGGAATGCAACAAGTTGGTTTTTTGTGTTTGTTGTGCGAATCAATACATGCACAATGAGTGTACCAAACAAATTTGTGAATAAGGTAGAATCAATTCCTCATTTGGACCAAGGGTTTTTCTCCCCAACAAAAAAAAGAAGTGGTGCTTTTAAAAAAGGGTTATTTGGAAATTTTATTGGCTCGTGGCCAAGTTATGAAGTTGTTAAAGATTGGGTTTTTGATAACTAGGAAAATCATGAACCCATGAGAATTTTCTATTATGGAAATGGGTATTATGCATTTATTTTTTGAGAACCAGGAAAATAGAAACCAAATCTATAAGTCTAGTCCTTATTTCATGGCTACCATAGGCTTGTTTCTCACTCATTGATCTTTGGAATATAATCTCATGATCAAAATTTTGTCTACATTTGTGTGGATAAAATTGTCATTTATCCCTCTTATTTACTATAGTAAGGGCATTTTTAAGGCTATAGGAGATAAATTGGGCTAATTTATTACAAATGGCATGGAAAATGGAAAAAAAAAAATTTGTGCCTATATTTGTGTTGAAATATAATAGATTTCACAAAAGGCCTCTCTGAAATGATTTTGCTAAATCTAGATGGTTGGTCTCACCTACAGGTTCTGGATTATGAACATGTCCCTTTCAAGTGTAATATGTTTCATGAGTATGGACACTTTGTGAAAATCTATACAAAGGCTTCAAATTCTCAAAGTTGTCCAAATCCATCGTCTCCTAAATTAGAGAAAAGAAAATTAAGTAAAAGTTCATTCCAATTAAAACGAAACACAAGAAGCATAGAATTAAGAAGAAATAGACATGTAAGGATGAATCTTAGCATCGACCCCTTTCTAAAAATAGTTTTGAATTTCTAAGTGTTCCTAAGGCAAAAGGTGAGAATCACAAGGTCCAAGTGGATCAACCAGTACCATCCAATAATACTCCTTTTTCAAAGGTCCCTCTTGACTGGAAAAATGAATAAAGATCAAATCAAGACTCTCCAATTAAAACTTATGTGGTGGGAAAAGTTTCTCCAAAGGTCGTTTACACATTGAAAGATGAAGAAATTGGTGCAATGGTCGAGAGGAAGTTCTCCTATTTTCCTCCTTGTTAGAAAATATAACTATGTTCGGTCTTCAATAATGTACTTGAGTCATTATCTAATGTACTTGTCAAAAGAATAAAGAAAATACTTTTTATTATTGTAACAATGACTTATTAAAGAATCAATTTCATGTTTGGGTCATCATTATATTAGTCAAAGTCCCCATTTTGGACTCCTAATATTAATATTGAGTTTATAGAGTCATTGTACATTCGAAGAAACCCTTCTTAGGATTTTGAATCATGTAAAAAGGTTTTGTATCAAGTGAAATATGAACTATGCATCCTCCACATCATTTTGGCCTAAGAGAGATCAAGTCAGCCTAAGGACCCTAATTAGACCCACAAGAAGCCTATATATACAAGGAGGTCGAAGTCATTTGGAGCATTCACTCTCAAGCAAGTTCGATATCTCAAGAAAAGTTGGAGAATTGTGAAGTTTTTTGTTGGGAGGTCAAAAGAAGTGTGAGTTTGGGGAAGTATTTAGAGAGGAATAAAATCGATTTTTTGGTGCCTCTCTCTCTCTATTTCGTGTTCTGGGTTGGGATATCGAAGTCTCCTAATATTTTTTTGTTGTCGGAAGCTTCTTCCTAGTCGAGTTGTTGCAAAGGGTCTTCTGGGAAGCTGACATGGTATGGAGGGAAATTTTGGTCTTGGTCTAGGGTAAAAAATCTCAAAGAATACTATTGAAAGGAAGAATTATCTTAACATGGTTTTCCCCTCGAGGGGGGTTTAGCCCTAGCATGTGCCTGTATCTTGTGTCTCTTGTTTTTTTATCTTCTTACGCACATAATATGGTAATTTCATGATGAAAGATAAGATAATAAAGAAGTAAAATAAGCCAACATACTCACAACTAATTATCAAGAAAGGAGAATCAAACCCCTAATATAATATCTTTCATTTTCCAACATGGTATCAAAGCTAAGGTCAAGAGAAGTTGAATATCACTTTGTTGGCATGGATTCTCCCTCTATGGTGAACTACATAAGATTGGGTTACAACATTTTTTGTAGATGGAACAAGAAGGTCATCTTATACTTGTTCAACAAGGTCAACAATCAAGGATTCTTGGTTTCCCTTACAAGTTCTCTTACTCATGACAATGAATGGATCATTGATAGTCGAGCAACAAGACATGTGATAGGTGAAAGCAAGCAACTTCACACATTATCAAAGGATCCATCCTCTCATGAAATGGAATTGGGTGACAAAAAAATCTATGTTGTTAGAGGCTTGGGATCAACATCGTTAAAGTTGGATAATGGATTGAAGCTGCATCTCAAGAACATTCTCTATGTTCCATGTTCGAAAAAGAATTTACTTTCTATTTCTTATTTAGAAGATAAAGGGGAAAGGATTGCTTTTGTTGACAGAAAAGTATTGGTTTGGGGAAAAGACTCAAAATTGATAAAGTTAGGATTATTGGAGTTCATGAAGGAAGCCTTTACTGGGTTATCACACCATCTCCTCAACCCTTGGTTCGTATGGAAATAAGTCCCATTGAACTATGGCATTGGAGGTATGACCATATTCATTACAGGGTCATCCCTACTCTTAGTCAACTGGTTCATGGTATTCCTAATATGAATTTAGATCATGAAGGTGTGTGCAAGGGACGCTCTTTGGGGAAGCATACTATAGAGTCATTTCATAATATTGAAACTAGGTCTAAAGAAATATTAGAGCTCATCTATTCCAATGTGTGTGGGCCCATGTTTGACAAATCACTTGGAGGTCATATTTACTATGTAACATTCATTAATGACCATTCTAGAAATACATGTCTCTATCTACTCAAAACTAAATATGAAGTATTCGATACAGGGCTGAAGTGGAAACTCTAACTGAAAGAAAGATAAAAAATATGATGTACGACAATTGTGGGAAATACACTTCTAAAGAGTTGGTTTCATATTGTAAGATGAAGTTATTAAGAGGAATCTCATTTTTCCCTACTATCCCGAACAAAATGCATTGGTTGAAAGGAAGAATAGGTGAATTGAAGAAGGCATTCGAACTATACTCCTTGATCATGATCTACCGAATTTATTATGGGGTGAAGTAGTGATGACTGCCATGTATATTCAAAATAGAAGTCCTCATAAGAGTCTTGATAATACTACACTCGAAGAAGTATTCACGGGGTAAAATTTGAGTGTGGATCATCTCTGAATCTTTGGACGTCCAACATATATACATGTTCTGAATGATAAGCAAAAACGTTAGACTCGAAAAGTATTAAGGGAATATTCGTTGGTTATAATCTTTCCTCAAAATCATATAGAATATAAATAAAGGAAGGAAGACACATTGAAGTAAGCATGAATGTCATATTCGATTAGAATCAAGCTTATAAGAAATCAAAGGATATTCCTATTGATTTTGATGATGAAGAAGTTCCTGTATTTGAAGAAGAAAAAGTTCATCATGAGAACTCTACTACAAATGTTGAAGAAGAAGGACCAAATGAGTCTATTCAACTGATGGTTGTCCCAACCACAAGGAAGAGGCCAAATTCTTTGAAAGATACATTAGAATATTCTGAAGGGCATGAAGCTACAAAAGGGTCCTCCTGGGAAAGTAAGAAACTAAAGAGATATTTTGGCTATGTTGCATATATGAAAAGGTTAATTGAAGTTGAACCATCTACATTCAAGGAAGATGAGCATGAAGAGGTTTGGAAGAAATTTATGCAGGAGGAAGATCAATCCATCATGAATAATGGGGTTTGGGAGCTCGTTCCTAGACCTAGTGACAAATTCGTTGTCACATTAAAGTGGATCTATAAGATCAAACATGTTGTTAATGGGAGTATAGAAAAGTACAAAGCAGGGTTTGTCGCGAGGGGTTTCTCTCAAAAGGAAGGTATTAACTATGAAGAAACCTTTGCACCTACAACAAGGTACACTACTATGAGATCACTGATTTCATTGGATGCTACAATGGGTTGGAATATCCATTGAATGGATAGGAAGACCGCATTTCTAAATGGGACCATTGATGAGGAAATGTACATCAAACAACAAGAGGGATTTGAAGTGAATAGCGAGGACTCTCATGTTTGTAGATGATCTGAATATGGGGCACTTAGGCTCCTTGTCTAACTTACAAGGACCTCTCCCACTTCCAAAGTTTAAATGTTCCCAAGTCTTTATGATTAACCAATGTGGAATTGAATATGTGCTTGAAATAAGGTGTACGTTTGTGTTTATTGTTGGTTTTTTATTTGTTTTAAGTCTATTTTCTTGAACTAATATAACAACAACTAAAGTAGCAGATATAATGCAACACTAAAACAACACACATACGACAACAGTTTAATGAGGAGTTCACCCAAAACTCTTGGGCTACATCTCCTTAAACTCTAGTGAACTTGACTAGGCTCTTTGGAATTATGGAAACAATCTTTTTATAATCTCTCTGGCTCAACTCCACGGTTTAACACAGAAACAATGGGTTTAGAATGCCATTCTATCCCCAGCTCTGAAGCTCTCCGCCTTCTTGCTCTGGCTTTGGCTCTTAGGCTCTCGCGCTGGCTCTTAGGCTCTCGGCTCTTTAGCTCTGGCTTCACGTCTCTATCTTTCGGCCTCTACGTGCCTCTGTGATCTGTTTGACCTCCAAGCGATCCTCAGCAACCTTCCAGTGACCTTGTTACAGCTTTTTTTCCTGCCAATCGCACTCTGAAGCTTTCTCGCCCCTTCAGCTCTCTGCGCTACCTGCTTACGCCTCTAAATCGTGCTCTCAGACTCAGCAACCCCTGTGTCTTTGTCATTGAACGACTTTTAAGCCTATCGGCGCTTGTTTGTTCGTTTCAGCTCTCGGGCTCTCTAGCTCCCAGTCGTTGTCCCTTCATCTTCCTTCTGGAGTGTTTAACAATCATTGCTAATGTCGCAAGGTATGGTGGCCACCTGTTCTGTGACAGAATGGGTCATCGGGCCTTTGAAATCCCCAAAAATAGTGTTTTCTATTTACACAAAGGAATACATTCAAACACAGGAAAAATCCGCCAAAACACTATTCATTGGACTTCAAATATCCATAATTCCACCCTATACTTCTATCGAGTCCACCTTTTAATTGCTTATCGCATCTCCACCTTTGATCTGAGAGATCTAGATCCAACGGCTGAGATCCATTTCGAATGGTTCATTCATATGGGGGTTAACCACCCAAAAAGGGTGGTTTTCTCTCTCCAGGGCCTAGCCACATGGCAGCTAGTGTATGGGCTCGGGCGGAGCTTGGCCAAAACCAGTTACCACGTACAGGCCACTTGAAATCCCGTCGCTTGTTTCCTTTGTATTAAAAAAATACATTAAACACTGAAAATATTGAAAAAGGGCTTTATAGCGGACTTGAAATGTTATACATATGCATTCATAAACCCTTACGGGTTTGGTTTCATCGCATCGACGCTTTTCCTTCGTATTTCATTTATTTAATGAAAAACGCAAATACAAAGGAAAACCATGTTTTCTGGATCTCAAAATATATCAAATATCGTTCATACTTTTATCGGATCCAGCTATATCGCATCGCATATGGTATTGGCCCCGCTCCTTTGAATAGCTCTGATGTGATAATGTGATGTGATTAATCGTAATCACATATCGTAGAGTCTCGGGGTCCCGCCTTAAGCCTAATGCCATCACCGATTGCGATCTGCCGATATCAAAGATCGCAATATCGCATGATTGATCTTTAACCAGTATATCAGGAATTCATTAGACAGTGCAGTAAAAGCAGAATAAAACATCACACACATGAACACCAAGATATAAGGTGGAAACCCAATGTGGGTTAAAACCACCTGCTACTATCGTCTCTGTGTTCTTTTAATAATAAGAAAAAATGTTTACAATTTTTGTACTAGTGTAGTCTTATACCAATACGCAGGCTTCTACTTGCAGAAGGATACAACCTTCTCTCGTTCTCTAGCTTCTACTGGAAGGGAGCTACAACCCCCCAGATCTTATACTAGCTGATATGTTTTCTAGTACGTAGGTGTTGGCCTACAAAAGGCTACAACCTTCTCTTTTCTTCTAGGGACCACGCTTCATAAATTTTCAGACTGGATCCATCAACAACATCATTCAATCATCAAATATATTTGCATCAACCTATCCCCTTTTGAACCAAACACAATTGAATCAATCAATCACTTTGACAACCCATCAATTTGATCTGTCAGAATGCTGTCACCAGAATACAGTAACCAAAACCCAAGCTAGAACCCAGAACTCTGCAACAACAAACGACAACAACTAAAACATATTTTATAGGCTATATGCTACTTCCATGTGTTGAACCCACGTGTACACACACTTTTCTCAAATCCAACCAGCGTATACATCTGCAAATATAAATTCAGAGTTCTGTTGCTATTCCAGACTTTGGTTATACCCAAATCAAATCATATACAGAATAATATATGCATTAGTATTCAGATCTAGAGTATACATGAGTTTAAACACAAAATATAGTTAATTTTACGCCTTAAGATCTTGATTCATCATTAGATCTAATTCCTCATCATCAGCTAAGGTTTTTCCTTGGTTTGGATCCAACTATGCACCATAACCCAATAACCTGCATACTAGGTCTCACACTTCATCAGATATTCGATACTTGCACACCTTGGCCTAATGATCTTCTCCTCCTTCTATATTTTGTAGGCCTTTCTCAATACCATGGACCAAAACCACTTAGGACCAATACCTTGGACCAATACCATGGATCAAAATACCATGGACCAAATACTTCGGACCAAAACTTAGATTTCCAAGGTATACGTGTTTTTCCTTTTTTGAAAGTGTGTGTGTACGTATACGCGGCTTGGCTAATGGTGAACCTACGTATACCTCTCTTTCTTCGTTCTGTGAAGTATGATATGTAACTCTGTGTTGTTAACCTGCTATACCGTGATCTGTCATCTGAGTGAGTTTCCATCAAGGACAACACCTGTGTCATAATGCCAACAATTTCCCCCTTTGGACTTGATGGCAACACCAAGTCACTCTCCCCCTTTTTCATCAAGGGTAAAGGGTCATGCTCCCCCTGAATACATGTTGAATTCTCTGATATGCTGAAGTGTGTTGATTGAGCTCCTATGATCGAGTCCATGCTCCCCCTGAGCACAAGCAAGGTCTGCAAAAAGATAACATGACTCTATACATACATCACCAATGACCTTCCTATCTCCAAAGACTCATACATACATCCATCTCCCAATCAAATGGGGATATACCAAATTTGACTCTTCCACCCAACCAAGTGGGGATATACCAATTGTTTATACAAGAAACATTACAGCATCCATACCATGCATAGTGGGGTTACAAATTAGGTATTTTCATGACCTTTACATTAAATGAAATATATTACATATATAACAGAGACCAAATATCTTAAACAATACCATGATAGTCATCATCAACTATCATCAGTAGCATCTGTCAATCAGTGTCCAGATCAGCAACCATGTTCTCCCCCTGAACTTGTTCCACCTGAATAAAAAACAACTATGTGAATTTGTACCAAGATCTTCTAAGATAATGCCAACAATGCATTATTAGAAGCATATGCTCCCCTTGAACTTGTGCTAGATGTTCACTGTCAGATCTTATCATTGCATATATCAGAAGAGTTATCAAGGTATCATCATCAATCAAATATACATCAAGTTATAAACAACTTATGAGAGCCGGAATATTTCCACATGTCATCAATAGATTGTAACCATAATCAAGCAGATCAGATAATTCATTGAACCATATCAAACCCATTTCTCTTGAGTCTGGCCCACTGCTTTTCTTCAGACTAACATATACGTGACTGTACCTAGAGAAACCAGTGTATGTACGCGACTACGATTCATGAAACTCACGTATACGAACCTTTTATAACAAATGGATTTTAATAGTAGGATGATGTAGCAACTACTCCCAGATTCTGTCTGAGATATTCAAATGTCTCTCTGGGAAGTGGTTTAGTGAATATATCAGCAACCTGTTCTTTGGAGGGAACATACTCCAATTTGACCTTTTGTTCATGCACTTGTTCACGTAGAAAATGATATTTTATGGGTATGTTCTTGGTCTTGGAGTGCATGACTGGATTCTTTGAAATATTGATGGCACTTGTATTATCACATAGAATGGAGATGGGTGGAGTACATGTGATCTGAATGTCTTGCAATGTTTTCATCATCCAAAGTAGTTGTGTGCATCAAGATGCAGTAGCCACATATTCTGCTCTAGCTGTAGATAATGCAATCAAAATTTGTTTCTTGTTGAACCAAGACACTAACCTGGAACCCATATAGAATGCACCACCACTAGTGCTTTTTCTGTCATCAACACTTCCTACCCAATTTGCATCTTTATATGCATGAAGTGTAAGATCTGTATCTCTGGGATACCATAAACAAAAGTTTTGTGTTCCTTGAAGATATTTGAAAATCCTTTTGACTATCTGAAGGTGTGATTCCTTTGGATTTTCTTGAAATCTTCCAACTATTTCCACTGCATGCATGATGTTATGTCAGGTACCTATTAGATAAAGCAGACTACCAATCTTGGATCTGTAAGTTGGTTGATGCGTTTTTATTGATTCATCATTTGAGCTAAGACTGCATATTGTTACCATTGGGGTACATACTGGTTTAGAATCTTCCATGCTATACTTTTTCAATATTTGTTTGATATATTTGGTTTGTGAGAGAAAAATGTCATTTTTATTTTGTTGAACTTGTAGATCAAGAAAATAGGTGAGTTCACCAAGCAAGGACATTTCAAATTCTTGCTGCATTACTGAAGCAAATTTGTGACTCATGGATTCTTCATTGTTACCAAAAATGATATCATCAACATAAACAACAAATATTAGCAATTTACCAGTGTCAATCTTTGTATATAGATTGCTATTAGCTGCCCCCTTTGAAAAACCCTGTTGGTGGAGATATTTGTCAAGATGGTAATAACAGGCCCTTGGAGCCTGTTTTAGACCATGGAGAGCCTTTCTGAGTTTGCATACAAGTTTTGCATCATTTCCAAGAATGAATCCTTCTGGTTGTTCAATATAGACTTCTTCTTCCAAGTCTCCATTAATAAAGGCAAATTTTACATCCATTTGGTATACTTTGAATTTCTGAAAACTAGAAAGAGCAAGAAACATTCTTATGGCTTGAAGTCTAGCAACAGGTGCAAAAGTTTCTTCAAAATCTATACCTTCTTGTTGAGCATATCCTTTACAAACAATTCTATCCTTGTTTCTAATGACTTCTCGATTTTCGTTCAGCTTGTTTTTGAATATCCATTTAGTTCCTATGATGTTCTTATCATGAGGTCTAGGAACTAATTCCCAAGTATTATTCTTTTCAATTTGCTCAAGTTCTTCATTCATGGCCTTGACCCAACATTCATCTTTACATGCTTCATTTATATTTTGAGGTTCGGTGGAAGATAGTAACGCTAGATAGCTCAAATCTTCTGTAATAGTTCTTCTTGTTTTCACACCTGCCTCTTTCTGCCATAAAATTTGAGTTTCTGGATGATTTTTTTGGACATACCTGGACAAAGTCTTTTCTTCTACCGTTATCTCTTCTTTTGGTGCTTCATTGGTTTCTTCTTCAGAATGATTGTGGTTTGATGTGGGAAGATAATCCTCATCTTCTTCATAATATTCGGTTTTATCTATTTTGGATTCTTGCATGCTTCATCAACCACAACATCAATACTTTCAATAATTTTCCCAAGTATTTTATTATAACATTTATATCCTTTGCTTCGGGAAGAGTAACCAAGAAGAATGCCTTCATTTTCTCTGGGTTCAAACTTACCAAGTTTCTCATTAGTCCTTTTGATGTAACATTTGCTTCCAAAAACTTTGAAATATTTTACAATAAGAGTCTTACCATACCAAAGTTCATGTGGAGTTTGAGTGTTGCTTACCTGAATATTTGCTTGGTTGAGAATAGTGACGACGGCGAATGTAGCTTCACCCCAGAAGGTTGCAGGAGTTCCATATTCATCTAGCATAGCTCGAGCCATTTGTTGAACAGTTATGTTCATCCTTTCTACCACTCCATTTTGCTGAGGAGTCCTTGTGGTGGAGAATTTCCTTTTAATCCATGTTGTTCACAAAAGTCAAAGAATTCATCCGAGATAAATTCCCCTCCTCGATCAGATCTGAGGCATTTGATTTTGCGATCTGATTCATTTTCAACCAGAGCTTTGAAGGCTTTAAATTTTTCAAATGCTTCATCTTTATTCTTTAGAAGACCTATCCAACACATTATGGAAAAATCATCAATGAACAATATAAAGTATTCTTCTCCACAAGGTGACTTTTTCCTTGATGGTCCACATAAATTAGTATGAACAAGTTCAAGAGGCTTACTAACTGATCCTTCCTTTTTCGGGAAGTGCATTCTGGTTTGCTTACCGAATTGACATGATTTGCATATTGTATTTTCAGGAATGCTAATATCAAGAAGATCACGAACAACCTGGAATCTACATGCTTTTCTTATTTGAGAAAATCTTAGATGCCCCAATCTTCTGTGCCATAGCCAGTGCTCATCATTTTTTCTTAGATAGCACTTTGTTGTCCTCCCTTGAGTATGTATAGGTTGTTTGGAGTTCTTGTACCTTTGATCACAGTTTCTCATGTATCAAGCTCACAAACAACACGTTTGATTGAAATACTACTTCATTTCCTTGATCACACATTTGACTAACACTCAATAGGTTATGCTTTGGACCATCAACATACATAACATTCCCAGCTTTAACCTTTTCTTTTCAGAAGACAGAGCCTTTACCTTTTATGATATCAGGAGTGTCATTTCCAAATGAGACATTCTTTTCCTTTTCTAAGGCATTATATGAGTGAATTTTTCATTGTCACCTGTCATATGTTTTGAGCATCCACTGTCGATGTACCACTGATTTTCTTGTCCTTCTTCATACAAGCTTATGCCACATCTTTCTGTTTGCGGTTCTTTCTTTCTCCATATTTTGTGTGTTAATGGAGTTTGCTCCTTTTGAGATATTTCCCAAAATTTACTCCTACATTCAGATTCTTCATGGCCAAAGTTGTTATAGATTGACCATTATATTTCATTTTCAAGAAGAGAAAAGTTATTATAGGAACTTTTCTTGATCCTTGTCACATTCCTTTGATTTTGTGCTTCTCTAGTCATGATGGTTTTGTAAGCAACACATTGAGCAGATTTGTGTCCAAAATTATGACATGAGAAACATTGACCATTAAAGAAGTTTCTGTGATTATCGAATATAATGACCTGGTGATTGTAGTTTCTATTGATATTCATTTTTGAAGCAAATTGAGTACGATTTACCTAAGGTTGGTTGTGGCTTCTGTTCATCCTTGAAGTAAATTGAGCTTGATTTACCTGGTGGTCTACTTTATACCTTTGCTAACGATTGTCAAACTATTCACTACTCTCTGCTGCATCAAGATAGCTTTTAGTGGAGGTAGACGGCTTTTGTGCTTGAGATGCTTCTTCAGTATATCCAAGACCTGTATTTATTAGAGGAGAATGCTGCACTTTGATAATTTCATTTAAGGTTTCTGATCCTTTAGTAAATCTAAGATTGAGAGCTTTTGTTTTCTCAAGATCCTTTCTTAGACCCATTTCACATTCTAGTTTTTCATTGTGTTTTTCTCTTTCAGCAAGTTGGAATGTCAAGGTATCTATAATCATATTCTTTTCTTCTAAATAGATTTTGAGTTTTGAAATTTATTCATAAAGGTCATATTCATCTAAAGCATCCAAAAAATCATCATCTTCATAAGCCATCAGAAGTCTATAGTCATTACTATTTTCATATTCATCACTAATTGATAGACCATCACTATCTTCGTGAGTATAGTAGCTCTTACTTACACTTAGCTTTCTATTCCATTTTGCAGATTCCTTCCCTTTATCATATTTATCTTTATAAGGACATTTGGCGGCATAATGACCGACTCTACCACAGGCAAAACATTTGAAAGATAGTTTACCTCTAAATCTTCCGGAACCCCATTGAAGCTTCTTGACAAAGTTTACTTCCTCTTCTGCTTCTGAAAGATGTCCTAATTCATTGAGTTCTTCTTTTCCTTTTGCTGAAGCTTTAAATGCAGCTTCCCTCATATCTGATGGACCTCCTTTTCTCATCTCAAAGGCAATTAAGATTTCGTGCAGCTGTGTCATAGTAATAGTCTGTAGATCTTGCTTTTCTTCTATGGAAGATGCTTTTGATTCAAACTTAGCAGACAAGGATCTTAAAACTTTTTCAACTAAGGTAACTTCCTTTATCTCTTCACCCATATTCTTCATGCAATTAACAATCTCATCTATACGTAAAACGTAACTGGCTATACTTTCATCATTGTGCTTCTTGAGATTTTCATATTGAATTCTGAGAGTTTTCAATTTAGCAAGTTTTACCTAAGAGTCTCCTTCGTAGCTTAGAACGATTTGTCCCATATTTCTTTAGCGTATTTGAGCTGCATAACTTGACAAACTCTGATTGTGATAGACTTCCCAATAATGTATTGGCAGCCTTGGCATTGGTTTCATATTGCTTTTTACCTGCCGTATATGTAGGAATTGTTGTTGGAAATGTATATCCTCTTTCCACGATTTCCCAGACATCTGTTCCAAGTGATTGAAGATAGGCTTTGGTTCTTGCCTTCCAATAAAAAAAATTGCTCCCATCAAATATTGGTGGTCTGATGGATCCCCCACTTTCTTGATTACTCATGATGATGGATATTCCTTCAAGCAGTCAAGCTTCTTCTGAAGGACCTGCTCTGATACCAATTGTTGAAAATAATACTGAGAGGGGGGTGAATCAGTATTATCATATCAATAATTTAATTTTCAAAACTGATTTGTATACGCTACTTCAGCTTAGTGAACTAGCATGTATACACAACTATACTTAATGCAATCAGTGTATATGTAGAGATCTTTTGATTTACCCAAATTATCATGCATTGATCTTTAACCAGTATATCAGGAATTCATTAGAAAGTGCAGTAAAAGCATAATAAAACATCACACACAAGCAACACATATGAACACCAAGATATAAGGTGGAAACCCAATGTGGGTGAAAACCACCTGTTGTTGTCATCTCTGTCTTCTTTTAATAATAGGAAAAACTATTTACAATTTTTGTACTAGTGCAGTCTTATACCAGTACGCAGGCTTCTACCTGTAGAAGGCTACAACCTTCTCTTGTTCTCCAGCGTCTGCTGGAAGGGAGCTACAACCCCCTAGATCTTGTACTAGCTTATATGTTTTCTAGTACGTAGGTGCTAGCCTGTAGAAGGCTACAACCTTCTCTTTTCTTCCAGGGACCACGTTTCATAAATTTTCAGACTGGATCCATCAACAACATCATTCAATCATCAAATATATTTGCATCAACCTATCTCCTTTTGAACCAACCACAACTGAATCAATCAATCACTTTGACAACCCATCAATCTGATATGTTAGAATGTTGTCACTAGAATACAACAACCAGAATCCAAGCCAGAACCAAGAACTCTGCAACAACATACAACAGAAACTAAAACATATTTTATAAGGTATACGCTACTTCCATGTTTCGAACCTGTGTGTACACACGCTTTACATATGCAAATATAAATTCAGAGTTCTGTTGTTATTCCAGACTTTAGTTATACCCGAATCAAATCATATACAAAATAATATATGCGTCAGTATTCAGATCTAGAGTATACATGAGCTTCAACACAAAAGATAATTCATTTTACACCTTAAGATCCTGATTCATCATTAGATTTTATTCCTCATCATCAACTAAGGTTTTTCGTTGGTTCAGATCCAGCTATGCACCATAACCCAATAACCTGCATACTAGATCTCACACTTCATCAGATATTCGATACTTGCACACCTTGGCCTAATGACCTTCTCCTCCTTTTATAGTTTGTAGGCCTTTCTCAATACCATGGACCAAAACCACTTAGGACCAATACCTTGGACCAAATACCTAGGGTCAATACCTTGGACCTGATACCTTGGACCAATACCATGGTCCAAATACTTCGAACCAAAACTTTGATTTCCAAGGTCTACGCGCTTTTCCTTTTGTGAAAGTGTGTGTGTACATATATGCAATTTGTATATAGTGAACCCGCACGTATACACAGCTTGGCTAATGGTGAACCTGCGTATACCTCTCTTTCTTCATTTTGTGAAGTCTGATCTGTAACTCTGTGATGTTAACCTACTATACCGTGATTTGTCATCTGAGTGAGTTGCCATCAAGGACAACACTTGTGTCATAATTTCAATACATATGCCCGCCTCCGACCCGATATGTTGGGGATCGGCAGTCGGGGGTGCTTCCCCTCTCTGCTTAAGTCTGCCTTGGACCTCCCCCGATGCAATTTTTCTTCATAAAGCCTTTTAGGCCATTTTTTTGAAGATTTTCCTCTTTTTCCAAAGAACAAAGGGCATCTTCTTTCTGCCATAACTTTTGCATCATAAGTCCATTTTTTCCCATTCAAGTTGTAGTAGATTCAGAATGAGATGATCTCTACAATGGGGCTAATTCCAAGAACTTCCTTGGACTTTCATTTTTCCTCTGTAAGGAACACTTAGACTTAGGAGTCTATCTAAAATCCATTTTGGATCACGCCTTCCCACTAAAATAACTTTTGGTCTCCAAAAGACTGATATACTAATCTAAATAGTACCTGAGAGTAACAACACCCTCTTCTTTCAGCCTCCACACACTTGCCTTGCATAGTGCCTCTGAACCAAAGTCTCTGACCACTTACCTTCCTGCATGGGCTGGTCTTCTGGAAGAACTGTCTTCCTGTAGAACTCCTACTTAGATGGTCACGGGAGGTAGTTTGAAATTCTCTGCCTTGATCATTGATCCAAGGTGGCTCAAACAAATGTGAAGTACACCTACTCCAAAAAATTCTCATTTGTACTTGTTTGACAAGTTGTCAACAACAACTGTTAACAACAACAAAAATATAGACAACAACTAGATGGCCTAAACTCCTGCTTCAACAAAAGAAACAGATTTCGCAACTTGTGAACACCTCCATGTCTTACATTTACATACAAATGATGGACTAGATAACAA
Organism: Pinus taeda; assembly: GCA_000404065.3. Classification (NCBI taxonomy): domain Eukaryota; kingdom Viridiplantae; phylum Streptophyta; class Pinopsida; order Pinales; family Pinaceae; genus Pinus; species Pinus taeda. The sequence continues at coordinate 197,021 of APFE031629324.1, forward strand.
TCCCACAAAACATGACTTTAGAACAAATGAGCCTTCAAGTCAAGTATGTAGAAAAATACCATTAGGACTATTTTCAAAAGATGAAACACTTCATCACTATCTCCATCTTGGAGACCAATTCAACTTTTTCCAAGTTAATATTGCATTACATGCATGTTTACAAAAAAGCAATCAACCCTTCAAGTTAATTACACATACATGTTCAAATACAAGGAAAACATCAACATCCTTGTTTTCATGCATCTCACGCTCATGCATGCATTTCATCCTTCAGCTTTCACTTAAGCACATTGTACTTTTGAAGCTGAAATGAAATATAATGTTGCAGCAACAAAGTGAGTCTCCTACTCAACCTTTTTCCATTCACCATCTTGGTAAAGTCCTATAACTTGCATCTCATCATCAAAGAAATGCAAATAGATGCATCAATATACATGCAACCTTAATTGGAAAATAACTCTAGCCATTGCTTACCAATCCAGTTCCAAGGTCTTTCCTTTGTCCGCACATCAGTATCAACATGTGAATCATCCTGAGACACTTCATTCATGGAAACTTCCTTTCCATTTCTGCCATCTTCTCTTTCCACTTTCCTCCGTTTTTGTGGAAGCATTGTTGGGTTCAAATTCCAACATCTTTTAGCAAGATGCCCTTGCTTATGTAAGTAAGTGCAACACATGCGCATCGTCTTGACATCATGATTTTCCTTGTCCACTGGACCTTTAGCTTTTTGCTTCTTTTCCTTCAAAAGTTTCCTGTATGTGGCCATTCTCTACCAACATCTAGAAACATGATGGTTATCCAAACCACAAAAGGAACATGCAATTCTTTTCCCATATCTATGTGGAAATTTATCATGCTTTGCAAAATCAAAAGGAAGATGATTAGAACCAGATTTATACCTTCCTCTTTCACCTTTATTGCCTTCATGAGGAGGTGATGCAAATGAAGAAGTGGCTCCCTTTGGAACACTGTCAATCTCTTCAAGGCTGTTAGAGTTTCCACAACTCTCTGGTTCAAGTGTGTGCTTTTGAACACCTGCATCCTGCAAATGATGTTTCAAGCTATTACATTCCTCCTTAACACAATCTTCACACTCTGTAATGCAACTCCTTGGATCTATTTCAATGGCATTCATGGTAGTTTTGGAAGTCTCTCCATAAGACTGTCCATAGCCAAGACCCAAATACTTAGGCCTTTCCTCAATCATTATTGGCTCAACGATACCTTGCGCATGTTTGCCCAAGCCTTTTCCTTCATAGCCCATCTTGGAGATTAGCTTGGAACCTATGCCTCTAGTATGTTTTTCAAAAGAACCAATATAAGCATTCTTAGGGGAATTTGAAGACAAACTGGAATGGTTTGCCTCTTCTTCAAGTTGATACTTGACCAAGGCTTCTTTGGCAACAAATAATTTTGAATCCAACTCATGCATCCTTTTGAGGTTCATATTTGCAATATGAACTTGCCTCTCCATTTCCTGCAGTCTGTCAGAAAGCAACTGCTTCTCTTCCTTCATGGAATTCAACTGCTCTCTAAGTCTATTACTCTTCCCTCCATCATCATACATTTCTCTCACCTTGTCCATCATGATTAACAAGTCTTGCTTCAAGTCTCCATCATAGATTCTTTTGATGAAAGAGGAAGTTGAGGATTCACTTGCAGAAGTTGTCATTATACCAATGAACAAAAGAACTTCAAACAAGATTAATAAAGAGCTTTATAAAACAACCTTTTGCAACAAACCCCTTGTGCTTCAAGGATTGCTTTGAGGTCCTTTGGAATAGAAGAATGCTTTCAACCCTTCTTCCTTCTTGTCCTTCCTGGACTGAGCTATCAACAACTTTCCCTTCACCTATGCAAACTCAGAAAATAGTCAGTCTGCAACAAGAATACAATCAATCAGACAATCAATCCTTGACTGCCCAAACACCTTTCAGATAAGAAATCTTTGCTCTATCAATCAAGCATTCTGATATAACCTTCTTTAAAGGTGAGGCTAATTAGTCTCAGGCTCTGATACCACTTGATCTAAAAATGGGGCACTTAGGCTCCTTGTCTAACTTATAAGGACCTCTCCCACTTCCAAAGCTTAAATGTTCCCAAGTCTTTATGATTAACCAATGCGGAATTGAATATGTGCTTGAAATAAGGTGTATGTTTGTGTTTATTGTTGATTGTTTATGTGTTTTAAGTCTATTTGCTTGAAATGATATAACAACAACTAAAGCAGCAGATATAATGAAGCAATAAATCAACACACATAAGACAGAAATTTAATGAGGAGTTCACCCAAAACTCTTGGGCTACATCTCCTTGAACTCTAGTGAACTCAACTAGGCTCTCTGGGATTATGGCAACAATATTTTTACAAGCTCTATGGCTCAAATCCATGGTTTAACATAGAAACAATGGGTTTAGAATGCCATTCTGTCCCCAGCTCTGAAGCTCTCGGCCTTCTTGCTCTAGCTTGGCTCTTAGGCCCTTGCGCTGGCCCTTAGGCTCTCGGCTCTTTGGCTCTAGCTTCTCGGCTTTGTCTCTCAGCCTTTGCATGCCTCTATGATCCGCTTGACCTCCAAGCGATCCTCGGAAACATTCCAACGACCTTGTTGTAGCTTTGCTACCTGTCAGTCACACTCTCAGGCTTTCTCGCCCCTTCAGCTCTCTGCGCTGTCTACTTATGCCTCTCAATCGTGCTCTCAAACTCAGAAAACCCTCTGTCTCTGTCATTGAACGGATTTTAAGCCTATCGGCACTTGTCTGCTCATTTCAGCTCTCGGGCTCTCTGGCTCCCGGTTGTTGTCCCTTCATCTTCCTTCAGAAGCATTTAACAATCATTGCTAATGTCCCAAGGTATGGTGGCCACCTGTTCTGTAATGAAATGGGTCATATAGCCTTTGAAATCCCTAGAAACAACATTTTCTATTTACACAAAGGAATACATTCAAAGACGGGAAAAATCTTCCAAAACATTGTTCATTGGACTTCAAATATCCATAATTCTGCCCTATACTTCTATCAGATTCACCTTTTAATTGCTTATCTCATCTCCACTGTTGATCTGAGAGATCTAGATCCAACGACTGAGATCCATTTCGGACAGCTCATTCGTACAGGGGTTAGCCACCCAAAAAGGGTGGTTTTCTATCTCCAGGTCCTGGCCACGTGGCAGCTAGTTTATGGGCTCGGGTGGAGCCTAGCCAAAACCACCTACTGCCTACAAGCCGCCCAAAATCCCGCTTATTTCCATTGTATTAAAAAAATACATTAAACACTAAAAATATAAAAAAAGGGATTTATGGCGGACTTGAAATGTTATACATATGCATTCATAAACCCTTTTGGGTCTGGTTTCATCACATCAGCGCTTTTCCTTCGTATTTTGTTTATTTAACAAAAAACACAAATACAAAGGAAAACCCTATTTTCCAAATCTCAAAATATATCAAATATCGTTCATACCTTTATCGGGTCCGGTTATATCGCATCGCATATGGTATTGGCCCCGCTCCTTTAAATAGCTCTGATGTGATAATGTGATGCGATTAATTGCAATCACATATCGCAGAGACCCGGGGTCCCGCCTTAAGCCTCATGCCATCATCGATTGCGATACGCCGATATCGGTGATTGCAATATCATGTCAGTGAAGTCCTTTCCTTATGTTATATGAATATGCCCGCCTCCGACCCTATATGTCGGGGATCAACAATCGAGGGTACTTCCCCTCTCCTCTTAAGTTCGCCTTGGACCTCCTCCGATGCGATTTTTCTTCATAAAGCCTTTTAGGCCATTTTTTTGAAGATTTACCTCTTTTTCCAAAGAACAAAGGGCATCTTCTTTCTTCCATAACGTTTCCATCCTAAGTCCGTTTTTTCCCATTCAAGTTGCAGTAGATTCAGAATGAGACGATCTTTGCAATGGGGCTAATTCTAGGAACTTCCTTGGACTTTCATTTTTCCTTTGTGGGGAACACTTAGACTTAGGAGTCTATCAAAAATCAAATTTGGATCAGCAACTCAGGAAGGCCCTATATGGTTTGAAGCAATCACTAAGGGAATTGTATGCAAAATGGATGTATATCTACTTAGAATTGGGTTCTTAAAGAGTACTAATGATCTAAATATATACATCAAGGTCATGAATAATGAGTCTATAATTATTCTACTATATGTGGATGATCTATTTATCATTGGTGTAGAATGAAGAATTCAAGAATGCAAGAAGATGTTGGGAGATGAATTTGAAATGAAGGATCTAGGACTGATGCACTACTACCTAGGCCTAGAAGTATGGCAAAGACCTGTGGAGATATATTTGGGGCAAGGAAAGTACATCATCAAGTTATTGTAGAAATTTGGGATGATAGATTCCAAGTCGATGAATACTCCAATGATCACTACCCTCGAGAAGTTGAGGAGCTCCAACTCTAGTCTCGTGGATCCTACCTCATATTGACAGTTGGTAGGTTCCCTGGTGTATCTGGTAAATACTAGGCCAGATGTATGTTTTGCAGTAACATTCTTAGTCAGTTTCAGTTGGAGCCTCGTCATGATTACTCGATAGTTTCCAAACATATATTGAGGTATCTTCATTGCACTATACATCACTGCCTAAAGTATGATAATAAGGAAGTCAAGCTAATTAGATTCATAGAATTTGATTGGGGGTGGAAGTGAGACCAATGGAAGGAGCAGTACTGGAGGATGTTTTAGTCATGGAGTTGCTATGATCTCATGGATGAGTAGGAAGTAAGATCTCGTTTCATTGAGTAGTATCGAGGTAGAGTATGTGGCTACATGTGAGTAGGACAAGAGGTTATTTGGTTAAGAAAGTTGCTGACATATTTGTTCGAGAAGCATTTGGGTCCTATTTTGATTAATTGTGATAATCAAAATTGTATCAAGATGTTTGTATATCCCATGTTTCATCTAAGGACGAGACATATCAATAATAAGTTCCGCTTTATTAAGAACTTGGTGCAGGATGGGATCGTGAAGTTAGAGTATGTCCTCACAGATGAATAAGTAGCAGACAAACTCACAAAGGCTCTTCCTAATAAGAATTTGAATATCTAAGGAACTTGTTGGGTTTGGTAGATTTTGGTGATTGTATTGATGATAAGGAAATGGAAGAGCTATGCTGAGGCTTTGCGAGTGAAGTATTTCCTGGGGAGACATCAAGTCAGCACTTTGGGTTGACGTCTGGATCCCGAAGTTGAAAAAGGTGGTGTTGCTTATTGAGATTTGTTTTGGATACAAACCTGTATGTTTGGGTTGATGGTTAGCAAGTAACCCTAATGGTACGTAGAGGGGCTTAAAGCTTGAGTCCACCTTAGTCCCACCTAGATAGATTCCCTGGTCATGAATCTAGTCCATGGCATTGTGATGCTTAAATTATTGAGTGACTGGTTGGATAGATTTCCCGGTCAAGAATCTAGTCCATGGCATTGTGGTGCCTAAAGTCCTTCATGTTTTCATATAGTTTGAGATCTTCCATTGTATTTGTACATTATTAATACCTTTCTAGTTAAGAGGGAGTGTTAGAAAATGTAACTATTTTCGGTGTCAATAATGTATTTGATTCATTATGTAATGTACTTATCAAAAGAATAAAGAAAATATTTTTTATTATTATAACACTGACTTATTAAAGCATGGTTTTCATGATTGGTTCATCATTATATTAGTCAAAGTCCCCATTGTGGACTCCTAGGATTAATATTGAGTTTATATAGTCATTGTACATTTGTAGAGACCATTCTTAGGCTTTCAATCATGTAAAAATATTTTGTATCAACTCAAATATAAATTTTGTACCCTCCACATCATGTCGAGCTAAGAGAGATCAAGTCGTCCTAAGGACCCTCATTCAGCCCACAATAATCCTATATACACAAGGATGTTGAAGCCATTTGGATCATTCATTCTCAAGAAAGTTCGATATCTCAAGAACATCAAGAGAAGTGTGAAGTTTATTATCGGGAGGTTGAAAGAAGTGCAAGTTTAGGGAAGTCTTTAGAGAGGAAGAAAATCAAGTTTTTGGTGCCTCTCTCCCTCTGTTTCGTGGTCTGGTTTGGGAGATCTAAGTCTCATAGGATTTCGTTGTTGTCAGAAGTTCCTGCCTAGTCAAAGTTGTTGGAAAGGGTCGAAGATCTGGGAGGTTAACATGGTATGGAGAGAAAGTCTGGTCTTGGTCTAGGGTAAAGAGTCTCAAAGAACACTATTTAAAGGAAGAATTATATTGGACTGGGTTTTCCCCTTGAGGGGGGGGGGGGGGGGGGGGGGAGTTTTCCCAAGCATGTGCCTATATCTTGTGTCTCTTGTTTTGTGATCTTCATACACACATAATATGGTAATTGCTTGATGAAATATAAGATAATAAAGAAGTAAAAGAAGCCAACACACTCACAGGTAATTATCAAGAAAGGAGAATCAAACCCTAATATAATATCTTTGACTTTCCAACACTCCTTCCTATTCAAATGTGCCTAAAAACCAAAGTTTCTCCTCACCAATAACAAGAGGCGGGGAAAATCATAGGATAAAAATCTATGGTCTTGAGATTTTTCTTTCCTCTTGTGGGTCAAGTAGTGGGTCGTCTTCGAGCATTTTATAGAATAATTATGTTTTTGCATATTCTTGTGAAATCTAAACTTTACTCCTATTGTCACGAAAAAGTAGGAATAAATATTTTAAGAGTTAGTTTTGGACCTTTCCCCTTGTTCTTCTTGGGAGAAGGTTGGAGCATGCAAAAGTAATGTAACTCCTAATTAACTTGAGGCATTAAGGGTTGGTTTTTTCAATATAATATATATACTTATTCTTGTTAGTTTTAAAAATGTATATATTAATAAGCATTTCATATTTATTTACCTAAAAACCTTATAAATCTATTTGTCTAATTATTAAACACAAATAATAAAATAAATTAATTGTTTTAATATATAGAAATAAATGAAATTAAAAACACAAATTTGATATATATTACATTTATTTTTATTTTTTTCCTGAATTGAAAATATATTTATATTTCATAAAAAATATGCTAAAAGCATAACAGTACGACATTTACATGTATTTCCTGCTAGTCTATACTGATCAACAGTATAGTAAGCAACAAAATTTTAAATTGTGATCCAAAACTATGCGCTAGAGTAGGCACAAGAGTGTTAAAATGCTTTAAAAATTGTTAGCTTGTAAATTCTCCCAAAAAGACTAACTAAAAAATAACACTTACAAAACATGGTTTGAGAGCAAGCTTAAGGAACTAGGGTTAAGCATAGAAGCCTGTCCATTAAGGTTTCATTTTGCTAGATGGACCCCCACTTTCGTAAAATGGCCTACCTTATTATTGTCGTGTCTATGAATATGAATAAAATATTTTGAATGAGAGCTTCCTAGCACATGATAGGTCCTTTTCACAATGACTTGAAGTTTGATGTCAAATGAAAGAGAGCCATTGATGAAGTGGCACAAAAGAATGGAAATGACTAATGATAATGAAATCTTGGATGTTATTCTTTGTAACTAGAGAGTGACCTTGCATAAGCTTTTAGGCTTCTCCTTGGTTGTTTGTGGCAAATCCTAAATTCCAAGAGAAGCGGTGTTCCCATTGATCTTTAGAATGATATTATATCTACTACATTTAGATACCTAATAAAACTACAATTTTTTATTATGAATTATGTATTCATAATCACATAATATAGCATAATGGTACAAATATTTTAAAACTAATATTTACTAAACATTAAATTTTAATAATTTAAATTTATTTTATATATATCATATTACACACAATGTTATATAGGTATATAATGATATATTACGAAAACAAAACATAACACAATACAGTACAACACAAACATATTATAACAACAACAATATAAATAATATAAGTTTTATTGGTATAATTTTTATAATTCTAAATATCAATCTTTATTAAAATAACAAAAACTTGAAAGGTAACAATTAATTTGGAAAAAAAATAATTTAAATTAAATATAATTATATAAGCTCATTTTATTAATTAACTTGTGAGTGGTATAAATATATATCATATAAAGATGGAAGGAATGGGAGGGGTTATCCTTTTCCCTACAGAAAATCAAATTTTAGGTATGCTTGGGGCATGGGTACATGAACTAATATCCAAGATGAATTTTTCACTGTGTGGAAAGGTCTAGAGCTCACTATAAGCAAGGGTACAAGAAGAATGATTATCTACAAAGATTTTATGATTGTCATGAGGCAAATCTTCAAATCTAAGTTGAAAAATTCCCACCCATTTCCACAATTATGAATAAGATAGCACTACTATTTAAAAAAATGAGGACATTGCTATCCACCACATATTCAAACATTTAAACATGGAAGCAGACAAACTTGACGATGAAGGGGCAATGTTGAGGCAAGGTAAATTAGAACTAAATCAATGATAGAGGATTTTCTCTCCACTCCCATGAGACAATCCCTTTGGTTTCACTCGAATTGGTTGGCCAATTTGGCCACTCGTTGACCTACAGGAGGGGCATTGAATTTGAAAGTATTTTCATGAGAGTTATAACTATCTCCATGTGTAAGAAACCCCATATTATCCCTAGCCCCAACTAAGAGTAGAAAGAGTTAGTTACTCTACTGACCCAACTCCAATGTCCAATTATGGAAATGGGGTCTAATTGTTTTTACCTTTTCCGACTTTCTAAAAAATTATAGCCAATGACATCATTATGTTAATCTCTTATAGACTTTTCCAATGATATAAAATGTCTCCATCTGACTCCTAGATCAAGAGATATTGTCAGTAACAATAAATTCAATTCACTATTGATCATATAGATGGTTGGGTTATTTGATTTGTTTTAAATGGGATTTGATATGGAATTCCTTCTTGTTGATCTAACCACAACTCTCCATAGATTTGGATTTTAATGCCTTGCACTCCTCTCCACTTCCAATCTTTATTTTTATGGCAAATTACATTCTTATTGTAGGATCCTAGATCTACGTAGATCCAAAATTAATTCCTTTCGAGAGGCATACAAATTTTGTGACGTGTTGTTATATATTCAAAGGTTATCTAAGAATATCTCATATTTTTCTTTTGCCCCATAGCTTTCATTGTGGATGCACAAGTTGAGTATGGAAAGTTTTGAAGTGGCCACCTCCAGGAATCATGCCCTTGAGCCTTGGAAGTAATTAGTGGAAAATTTGTTTGAAGTATTAATGGTCACGGTGGAAATATCAGAAGGACAAGGAAGTTGGTGTTCATCTATTGAAAAACCTAGAGAAGGCATGCCTCTAAACACTAAGTGAATATGGAACCTTTAATAAAAGCTAGGCCCTCCCAAATTTTATAATTTTCAAGTGTTTTTATATATTATAAATATGTCACTAAGTGAATATGGAACCTTCAATAAAAACTAGGCCCTCCCAAATTTTATAATTTTCAAGTGTTTTTATGTATTATAAATATGCACATTTTTGTGACAACATTGAAGTCTATGGGAGATACCAATGTAAAATTGTAGTTTAAAAAGTCGCTGAAGCAAGAAAATCTTGTTATGGTTAAACTTGAATACCAAAGCCTTTGAAATATGTACAATTCTAGTTTAGAAAGCCCTGGGAAGAAAGCAAATCTTGTTATGGTTAAACTTGAATACCAAAACCTTTGAAATTACTTAAGCATATAAATGGTTATGGCAATGCAACCAAATATTTTAATACAAGTGCTATTGTTTAAAAAAAATAAAATAGTAAATAGATAAATATCATATGATCATAATTATAGTTTAAAATGTCAAATTAACAACCATTTACATTTTGTATAAAAAAAATATAATGTAATAAGAATCAAATTATAAAATGTAAAATTTAAAACCATATACATTTCATTATCTTAATATGCATTATCATTTTATCTAAATAAAAATATAAATTAATTAAAATTAATTCAGCTTATATTTTACAATATTCTAACAGGAAATAAAAATACAAACTTGTGATAAATTATATATGCAAGTAAACAATACATGACACAAAATATTATATTATAACACAACATAAATAACTGTCTAAATTTAAAATTTTGTTTGTGTAAATATTTAAATTTTAAATAGCGATTAAGGGGAAACTCAATTGGGGAAGGTTGTGAAAATGAAATGTTATATGAGAGGATGGTTCAAATCCTATTATTCCCCTGTACTTGCTAAAGGGGCATACATAGGCACCTAGATGTTATAGTGACATTGCAATCAATTCCACACTAGCACAAGACTAGCCCACTTAATGTCACACAAATATGTATGTTTTTTTCTTCTTAAAAAAAATACATCAATTCCTCTAGATATTAAAAGATTAAAAAAATATAAAATAAAATATTTAAATTTTAAATGTTAATTTTTAATTAAATAATATAATTTTAAATGTCAAAATCATTTTTTAATATCACTTTTATTACAAATTTATTATTTGCAAAACTCTAAAATTAAAATTAAAATTAATAATAAAATTATTTATTTAATTTAA
>APFE031629338.1:2082-26057 GCA_000404065.3 Pinus taeda
TTCCTTTCAATGTTACAATACATATTTATACATGCCAAAGCATCCAATACCATGGACCGAAAACCATCGCATCTAAAACCATGGACCGAAAACCATTGTGTCCAAAAAACATGTGCGAAAATCATGCACAAAACCATAGGTGGGTCCGCCCAACCTAACATAGGGTCCAAAACCAAAATTTTCTAGGGCGCTGCCATAGACCCCATAAAGTGGGGTTACAGGTACACCTCAAACCCCCTATTAACTATGTGGAAAGCATATAACACAACCCAACATGCTCATGTCTATTTCTACACAGATTCTAGTGAAGGTGTAGATGCCCTTTTCCCCTCTAGAGATGTCTGTGTCTAGGAGGCGGCCTAGAGTATTTCCGATCCCTTGGAAAATAGCAAAATGTCATAGATGCACCGAGAGGTTAGGAAGTCTAACCCAGATGGGGAGCTTGGTGATGATTGTTGTAGCTAGATCGAAATCTAGGAACCAGGGGGTGAGGAATAAACCTGTTGAGCCCCAAAACCATGGACCTGCAGTTAGAGCTTTTTGGTAGTCCTCATCGAACGCGATCACTACAATGAAGAAGCCCTTTGAGCATAATAGAACCTTGCAATTGTTGGTTCACTTAGAGTGAATCCATTGGTAGAAGTCTGCTATGCGTGGCCATAGGCCATTGAACCTGCAGATAATGGCATGCTCTGCAAACTTTTGCGCTTGCCCATCCAGCATTGGATGCATTATTTCAATGGAGGGGGTTTCCTCCAGTTTGTCCACCAAAAAAGGTTTGGTAGCCTGAGCTGGTGGAGCTGTCTTCTCAAGCCTCTGAGCATGGACTGCATCTTCGTATGAAAATGCCTTAGCTGAGAATGACTGTCCAGCATCTCCCCCTCTCAAACGAAGAGTTAAAATATTGGAGGCATCTCTCTTAATGCCGTAAAAACAAAGGGGATAAAGATCCTCAAGTTGTTTACCTTCGTGGAGAAGCCGTTGAGCTGTGGAGGGAATCCCTAGTTTGATTTTCAGAACATGCTTGAGATCCTACACTAGATCCGACGAGCTCACCCATTGTAGCAAAGTTTTGCCAGTGGTGAGCCTGATTTGTATCTGGAACGAGGGAGAGAAGTCAGAGTACCTCTTTCCCCTGCAGATCTGAGATGTGAGGAGGCATGTGCTTTGAATGGTCTTCGTTTCCTGAACTTGTTGTAGGGGCTTCAGAGGAGATGAAGAGAGAGACCAAAGGTTAGTAAATCTGTCAATGTATTCCGCCCAATATAGCTTCCAGATGCTCCATCTATGCAGATCCAGGGAGCTGAAGGGGTTCTAAAGTTGGGGTGCAGAGGATTGGCTATTCTGAGGGGACAGAGGAGGTACCAATGGTGGTGAGCAGCCATCCAGAACATACAATTTCTTCCGAGGAGCCACCGCTAGAGGAGAAGCAGTAAAGAATTCTCCATGTGCACCCTTAGTTGTTGCATCTACATCCTAAAGGGGGATGCGGAAACGAGTTGCAATAGTAGAGGGCTGAAGTCTGGCATTCCGGACCAGCAGAGAGAGAAAATACCACCATTCCGTGATTGAATCGCTCGTTACCATCCTTAGCAGGTCCAAGCGGAGACCAGACATCGGCTAAAGGAAGGGAGGCGATAAGAGAGCTGTTAGGGTTCATCTTCGGAGCTCGTTCAATCCACCTTCCAACCTTTCTACTACTTACCCACTTGTTGTTGGACATGACTTATAGTTGCATGAGACTTTGGGAATGGAACCTATAACTTCATTCGTGACATTGACAATGGCATCTATATATATATGGGGTATTTTCATATAATTGACATATAAAAAATGGAAAATAATCTTTAATATATGTTAATTTATAATTGTAAATGTGATTGTACTAATTAATAATTTAAATGAACAAAATATAAATAAGAAAAAGTAATAAAAATTGGTAACTATGTTCAAATTATATTTAACAAAAATTTATTATAATTAGTATATATCTTATTATAAATGATCTATGAATGATCGAGCACAACTAACTAAAATTGAGAATGATTTTCTATTTTTTTTATATGTTTGGCCATAACTTTCCATAATTAAATATAATTGACGATATTAATATTAATTAACCACTATTGAATAACAATAACTTTATTATTCCAATGATGGTTGATGATATTAATATTAATTAACCACTATTGAAAAACCCTAACTTTATTATTCCAATGATGTAAAGATGATTAAGAAATAAATACATGTTATGTAACGATTTTAATTGCTTGAATGATTTTATAATTAAATATAGTTGACGATATTAATCTTTATTAACCACTATTGAAAAACCCTAACTTTGTTGATTCCACTGACCTAAAGATGATTAAAAAATAAATAGATGTTATGTAACACTTTTAATTGCTTGAGTGCTAAATTTAAAACACATTTCATGGACATGAACGGACTTTATTTTTCTAGTTTGGGTTCTATTTTTTTTTCTTTTCCAACTAATATTTTCGATTTGATTTCATGATTTTTTTGGAAAATTAGATGTTCAAAATAAAGAATATTTACATCTTTTCTTAAACAAATGATTTTGGGTGATGCAGGAGCATCTAGCTCACCATGATCGGGTGAAGTCTCTGCCAGGTCACAGGAAAGTTGAATTTACTTTTAATAGTCTTTATGTTGAATGACAGGAAGGTAGGTAGGGTTTTTACTTTTATTCTCTTTAACTTAGTTAAAGGTAGTTGAAACAGTTAGGAATAAGTGTTTGTCTGTTGTTAATAGTTCAAGATTATTTTGTCATTTTTAAAGGAAAACGACAATGTATCTGGAAAGAAAATCTTGTCCTAATGTGGACAAATGACCAGCAACTAAATAACTGTAAAAGTTTAACTGAAAAACAAATCTGTACGATTTTATTAACTGGAACAGAAAACTATAAATGTAATAGTTCTAATGATAGAGGGGTTTGGTTGAAGACCACTCTCACTCTAATAAAAAGAATAACAATATAGAAATCCAGTTTGTTGTCCATCTATATGTCAATGTTCATTTACTAAAATTCGGCTGAAAGCAGTTTGAATATATAGCCACTAATTACAGAATCTATAAGATAGTCTCTTTCTTTTATGCATGTCCAGAGAAGAGTCGTCAATTCAATTAACCATATTAAGGAACAATAACAATACAAGATTTTGCGGACATCCTGTAACAGATAACGAAAACGACACCAAGAGTAACATAAACCATAATCGTTACCGTCTAATAAGTCAAGCCTAAATGAAACCTTCACTATTCTACTGAATCATCAACATGTCTACAGCATTCGGCAAAGTGACACTAAACATTTTGATTAACAAACTGACAATACATAATAGCAATTCCAATGATGAGACTAGACAATACAAGTCACGGAAAGTCTAGGTAAATCAAAATTTATAATTATTACATCATTCTGAATTGTTCTCACGTCTAGAACCGCAAGGGGTTGTGGAATAGAAATATAGAACCAAGTTGTATACATACAAAACCGCTGACGTCCAAACCCTAACTACAAACCCTGGGAGAGGGTTTCAACCACGACATACAAACAAAACAGAACACGCATAGACCGAGAATGACGAAACCCTAGGCAAGGGTTTGAAAGAGTTTGACAGTCACAAACCAAGGAAACTACCAAGACCTAGTGGAAACCAGATTTGATAGAACCGGACAGAGAACCAACAAAAATTGAAGAGTGGCAGAGCCTACCGAACAGAACTGAGAAGAGCATGGCTGAACCCTCCCACTGCAAACCTCAGTGCCCGTAGAAGCAATGTTGCCTAGTGTTAGTGAAAATATCACAACAATGAAGAAAACATCAAACGGGAAGAAGAAGACCGAATTGTTGAAAGGAACCATGACCCATACCTTAGAGTTTTCAGTAGCACTGCAGATAGGCATTCCAGCAACAACAAAGATTAACTGTTGTGAACAACGAGCAAGAAAAGGTTAAAGATTGAAGGAGAAAGCTTTAGTAATTGAAGTAGGGACAGAGTAAATACCTGAGAGTCACACTAGAAGCTAAAGGGAACCATTGAGCCAACCTGAGAACAAGCCATCATTGAGAATGTCAACTGTAATTAGAATACTAGTGAAAAAGTTCATATAAGGAAGCCTATAGACATCGTCACAGTGAGGAGTCGAAGCTCAACATAGAACTTACCTAAGTCACTATTGAACAAACTAGAACAGTCCATAGACTGAGGAAAAAACACCTGTATGAACACAGTGACAAGTAACCACTAAATCCCACGACCTACAGTGTAATCACATGTTCAGTCTTGCAGAGCTTGGGGAACAAACCCTCGACAAACTACGACGAATGACCAAAAGAGCTAACAAACAAGGGAGAAGAGTCTAGGAACGAGCGGGAAGCACAAATATCAAGGCCAGTACTGACCATTATGAACTCATTAAATGTCACACGAACTTTAAAATAAAATATCCTTTGCATTTCATACATGTGTCAATGTTGTCATATGATTTAATGAACCACGCAACCATTACATAAATCATTCCCATACATTTGTCAAACATAACAAATAATCACCCTAATACAGTTTTATAAAGATGTTGGGCTGGGTGCCATCAAAGTGGTATGAGAGCAGGTTAAGTTGACTGAGGATATGGAAGTAGGGCGATGAGGTCATGGCTGAGGTGGTAGAGGTGCTCGCAGATTGGAAAATGGAGGATTGAGAGAGGAGATTCGAATTCTTATTGCCCATTTGCAGGTAGTATAGGTAGGTAGATGAAGAGACCCAGAGATAGGTGATGAGAGTGAGGAAGAACCTAAAGCAGTAACAAATGGACAAGAAGGTGAATCTGTAGAAGTGAGATTATTGAGGTCTATTCTAGTAGCAAGTAGTGAACCTAAGGCAGAACTCCCGACGTATGATAGCAGCCTATCTATCGAAGTCTTACTGGATTGGATTAGTGAGATGGATAAGTACTTCGAGTGCGAGGAAATTAGAGAAGACCACAGAGTTTAGTTCGCTACGATGAAATTGAAAGGACACATATCCCTATGGTGGGACAGTGTCCAGAACGATAGGAAAAGATTGAACAAACTACCGATCAAAACCTGGTCAAGGATGGTGGCCAGGTTAAAGGGCAGATGTTTGCCAAGGGACTATTAGATTGTGCTGCATAGGCAGGTGAAGAATTTGAGGCAGAAAGGATTGACGGTAAGAGAATATACAGAGGAGTTCTATTGAGTGAATTTGTGGGCTGGATATACAGAAGATATAGTGGAAAGGACAGCTAGGTGTGTTAATGGATTAAGGTTAGATATTTTGGATGAAATTAGTATTTTTTCACCAAATAACATTGACGAAGCATATCAGAGTGCGATGAAGGCTGAGGAGAAAATCACTAGAAGATAGAATGCCCAGAGAGGACGAGAAGCCAATAGAGGGAAAGGCCAGTGTTGTGGAAGAGGGCAGACTGCTAGTAATAATGAGGGAGGTAGTTGTTCCAGAGCTTCTGGATCAACGGACAGAGGTGATAGTGTGAGAGGTGGAAGGTCATCCCAGCGGAGCAGAGGTAATGGCCAATGAAGAGGGGTTGGTTACCAATGTTATCGATATCATAAATGGGGAAATATATCATTCGAGTGCCCAGAAGCAGAACAAGATGGATAGCGGGTGCATACGTGGCACAGCCAGAAGAAGCAGCAGCACCTCCCCAAGAAGCGAAAAATGTTCCAGAGACAGGGGAATTTTTAGTGTTGTAGAAAGTGTTGTTAAAACTAGTCAAAGAGATCACCAACCAAACACAACAGAAGGCTTTATTCAAAATAGTTTGTAAATCACAACGTACGTGATGCAAATTAATTATTGACAGCGGTAGTACTAACAATTTAGTGTCTACAGAGATGGTAGAAAAACTGGAATTGAAACGTTTCAGACATCCCAACCCTTGCAGAGTTTCATGGCTGCAAAAAGGCCATCAGTTACTAGTAGATGAACAGTGCAAGGTGGAGTTTCGAATAGGTAGGTACAAGGACAAAGTTGTCTTTGACATCATGCCAATGGATGTATGTCACATACTATTGGGCAGACCTTGGAAATACGATAGGAAAGTGGCACACGATGGACTGACAAACTATTATAAAATTTGTGAAGGATGGAATTAAGAATACATTTGTGCCCATCAAAGAAGAAGGGACAACCGAGATAAGTGAATCAAGAGCATTGCTGGTGAGTGGAAAACAAATTTTAAGATAGGTTGAGCATAGTGAGATAGGTTACGTAGTGGTGAAGAAGGCAAGGACAATGTTATTGCATATAGAGATATCAGATTTACCTATGGAGATCCAGCAAATGTTGGAGGATTTTACAGACATAGTTGTAGATGACTTACGAGAGAAGTTACCCCCCAAAAGGAGCATAAGTCATCACATTGACTTCATACCTAGAGCCAGTTTTCTGAACAAAGCGGCATACCTACTGAGCCCCAAGGACAATGAAGAAATCAGAAAGTAGGTGCAAGAACTATTAGACAAGGGATTGATAAGGGAAAGCTTAAGCCCTTGTGTTGTCCTAACAATCCTCGCTCCCAAGAAGGGAGGAGAGTGGTGGATGTGCACCGACTCAAGGGCCATCAATAAGATCACCATTTGGTATAGGTTTCCACTACCATGAATGGATGATATGATGGACTGTTTAAGTGGGGCAGCTTATTTCTCTAAGATAGACTTGAAAAGCAGGTACCATCAGATTCGGATACGAGAGGGGAATGAATGGAAGATAGCCTTTAAAACGAATGAGGGGTTGTAAGAATGGTTGGTCATGCCATTTGGGCTGAGCAATGCACCCAGTACATTCATGAGGCTAATGAATGGGATGTTGAAGGAGTATATTGGGAAGTTTCTGATAGTTTATTTGGATGACATACTTATTTTCAGCAGGACAAAAGAAGAACACCTTCAACATGTGCGTAAGGTGCTGGAGAAATTACAGCAAAACAAACTGCTAATAAACTTGAAGAAATGTACTTTTTTGTAGAAGGAATTGATTTACTTGGGGTTTGTAATAGCAGAGAATGAATTGAAGATGGATCTAGAGAAGGTGGCAACAATAGAGAATTGGCCATCCCTGAAAAATTTATTTGAGGTACATAACTTTCATGGATTAGCAAGCTTTTATAGAAAGTTGATAAGGAATTTCAGTGAGATTTGTGTGCCAATGCTGGATACTATTAAAAAGGCCAGCCAACCTTTTTGGTGGACAGAAGCAGTAGAGAGAAATTTCCAATTGTTAAAGAAGAAGATTACTGAGAGGTTGATCCTAAGATTACCAGATTTCAAGAAGTTATTTCAGGTTCGCTGTGATGCTAGCGAGACAACAATTGGAGCTATTCTCAGTCACGAGGATAAGCCTGTAACATTTTTCAGTGAGAAGCTGAATGAGAGCAGAAATAAATACTCATCGTATGATAAGGAGTTTTATGCGATAATATAGGCACTAAAGCACTGGAGGCATTATCTATTAGGAAATGAGTTCGTGTTGTTTTCAGATAACTCTGCACTACAGTACATAATGCAACAACACAAACTAGACCACAAACATGCCAAATGGGTGGAGTATCTGCAGAGTTTCAATTTCGTATTGAAACATATTAGTGGGAAAGCTAATAAAGTAGCAGATGCACTGAGTAGGAAAGCTCTACTTCTGCACGAAAGCACTATGTAAGTGCTAGGGTTTGAGCACTTACGAGATTTGTACGAGATGGATGCAGAATTTAAGGAGGTCTATGAGGCATGCCAGGACCCCTTGGTGAGGGATGATAGCCCTTGGCTAGACTACAATTTGTAGGAGAAGTTGTTGTTCAAGGGAAGACAAGTGTGCATACCTGACTTCTTGATGAGGGAGAAAATTATTCGACAAAAGCATAGCGGAGGATTGGCCAGACATTTTGGCGTGGATAAAACACTCGAGCAGCTCAGACATTTCTAATTTTGGCCAAAGATGTAGAGGGTGTGCGACGATTCGTAGCCATATGCAAAGTCTGGTAGTTAGCAAAGGGTCAGAGTCATAACGCAGGACTATATACACCATTACCCATTCTAGGCAGACCATGGGACTCAGTCAGCTTGGACTTCGTCTTAGGCCTACCTAAGAAACAACGAGGATACGATTTGGTAATGGTCGTAGTGGGCAGATTCTCAAAAATGACACATTTTATTCCTTGTAGGAAAACTAGTGATGCCACCCACGTGGCCCACTTGTTTTTTAGTGAGTGTCAGGTTACAAGGATTACCCAAATCCATCCTATCGGATAGGGACGTGAATTTTACGGGACATTTTTGGCATACCCTATGGAAAAAAATGGATACTCGACTGAGTTAAAGTTCTTCTTACCATCCGCAAACGGACGGACATACAGAAGTTGTAAATAAGAGTTTAGGGAATCTACTACGAAGTCTAGTGGGAGAGAATTTGCAGATGTGGGATCGAGTGTTGGTGAAGGCAAAATTCCCTTACAATGACTCACCTAAATGCAACACAAGCTTGAGCCCTTTTTAGATCCTGTACGACATGCATCCTCACGGAGTGCATGAACTACGGGATCTTGGACTGCAAGAAAGGCGAAGCGAAGATGGAGAAGATTTTGCTAACGCGATGAGGGATTTGCATGAATAGGTGAAACTTAAATTGTAGGACAACAACTTAAAGTATAAACAGCAAGAAGATTTGTGGAAAAGGGAGGTACAGTTCAATGTAGGAGATGAAGTCCTCAGATATTTGTGCAAGGAACATTTTCCTAAAGGTACGTACAATAAATTAAAGTACAAGAAAATAGGACCCTGCAAAATCCTTCGGAAGTTTTCAGCAAATGCCTATGAGATCCAATTGCCACCAGGAATAGGCATTTCGCCTATCTTTAATGTAGCATACTTGTTTCTCTACATGGCTAACCCAGAGGAAGGAAGAACATGGAACCATGCAACCCACATGGAACACCCAGGACGAATGAGAAGGTTGGAAGAGACAGATGCCTTACATTCAACCTCCTGAGATTGAGAGTATTCTCGACACTTAGGTGGCTAAACGAACTTGGCGGAAGGAATATTTGCAGTACCTAGTCAAGTGGAATAATCATCCTATTGAGGACAGTTCATTTCTTGATGCCACACCGATCGAACAAACACGTACTTCAGTCGAGAAGCTCATGGGCAGGAGCCATGATTTCTTTTTGCCTCGGGAGCCTGATGCAAGAGCATCTAGCTCACCATGACCCGGTGAAGTCTCTGCCAGGTCATAGGAAAGTTGAAATTACTTTTAATAGTCTTTATGTTGAAGACAAGAAGGTAGGTAGGGCTTTTACTTTTATTCTCTTTCACCTAGTTAAAGGTAGTCGAAACAGTTAGGAATAAGCGTTTGTCTGTTGTTAACAGTTCAAGATTATTTTGTCATTTTTAAAGGAAAATGACAATCTATCTAGAAATAAAATACTATCCTATTGTGGACAAATGAACAGCATCTAAATAACTGTAAAAGTTTAACTGAAAAACACAAGTGTATGATTTTATTAACTTGAACAAAAAACTATAAATGTAGCAGGACTAAATGATAGAGGGGTTCAATTGAAGACCACTCGCACTCTAATAACAAGAATAACAACAGAGAAATCCAACTTGTTGTCCATCTATATGTCTATGTTCATTTACTAAAATTCGACTTAAAGCAGTTTGAATATATAGCCACTAATTACAGAATCTATAAGATAGTCTCTTTCTTTTATGTGTGTCCAGAGAAGAGTCATCAATTCAATTAACCATATTAAGGAACAGTAACAGTACAAGAGTTTGCAGACTTCGTGTAACAAAGAAAGAAAATGACACCAAGAGTAACATAAACTAGAATCGTTACCGGCTAAGAAGTCACACCCGAATGAAACCTTCACTATTCTACCGAATCATCAACATGTCTACAACATTCGGCAAAGTGACACCAAACATTTCAATTAACAAACCAATAATACATAATAGCAATTCCAACGAACCTGAAGGGAACCATTGAGACAACCTGAGAACAAGCCATCATTGAAAATGTCAACTCTAATAAGAATACGAGTGCAAAAGTTCATATAAGGTAACCTGTAGACATCGTGACAATGAGGAGGCGAAGCTCAACAGAGAACTTACCTAAGTCATTGTTGGACAAACCAGAACAGTCCATAGACTGAGGAACAAACACCAGCATGAACACAGTGACATGTAACCACTAATGCCCATGACTTATAGCATAATCACATATTCATTCTTGTAGAGCTCGGGGAACAAACCCTCGACAAACTACGACAAATGACCAAAAGAGCTAACGAACAAGGGAGAAGAGTCTAGGAACGAGCCAGAAGCACAAATACCCAAGCGAGTATGGACCATTATGAACTCATTAAATGTCAGACCAACCATAAACTAAAATATACTTTGCATTTCATACATGTGTCAACGTTGTCATATGATTTAATCAACCGCGCAACCATTACAGAAATCATTCCCATACATTTGTCAAACATAACAAATCATCAACATAATACAAATCATCACCCTACTACAGTTTTATAAAGGTGTTGGGCTCGGTGCCATCATTGGGCTATCATGGTTGTGTCTCTATGAGCTTTAGTATATCTCAAAAACTTAATGCCAAAATTACTATTACAAAGTTATATTAAATTCAGAAAAAAAAAATTACGCTACTAATTATATTAGACATATTATATTATTATATATATATAATATATATATATATATATATATTCACACCAAAATATCATCTTTATTTATATATAATATATATATATATATTCACGCTAGATATATTCATTTTTCAATTCCCTACTTAGAGTGAAATTTTCTAGCGTAGTTTCTTCTACTATTTATGCCACTCCATATACTCATTCTTCTAACTTGAATAACATTCGACTTAGTTGTATTGATCTCCGTACTAATTATTTTATTCAAAGTTGTTCACCATATCTTTTTCTAAGTTGTATCGTAACTCTTTAACTTGCGCTTGTGGAAAACCATTTCCTTGTGACCACCCGGTAAGTTGTCATTCACATGGGTTGCATTATGTGTTGGAAATGGACCACCACTCTAGCTAGAACCCTAGCCAAATATCGCAATCTATGCTCGAGATGAGTCTAGACTTAGTTAGTGGTGAAAACATGTTCTCAATAGCAGTTAAAGGTAATGACCTACACCGGTCTCCACCCAGTGGTCCCCATTTGCAAATCTGCTGAACCACAGGTTGAGTTGTGCAACTCATAAGATACTTTCGTAGGAAAGGTGCTTTTCCCTAGTGAGTTCTGGAGGATTTTCGAACCTAGGGTCTAACGAGTGTGTTTGTCTCACCTCCATGAATTATATGTGGTTATTAAAGTGTTTAAATATTTTCAGAGGAACTTCAACTTGTAAGGTCTCTCGTTCGGAGCTTAACTAATATTTTTTCCTTTTCCTCTTTGTTGTAGGGTTTCGAGCCAAAACTTCACTCCTTCCCTTTAAGGTAATGTGAAAGGTTCTAAATGTTAAATGCTCATTTTCTTTCATTGTGGGTTTTTATTCTAGGGTACTTTTTGGTTATAAATGTTAAATGCTCCTTTTCGATGCTACGAGAGCTAAATATTTAGGTTTTTTGTCTCTTGTTGCGGTCTAAGAAGGTGGTTAATTACTTAGGAATTTTACCATGGATTAGGTTACGATGGTGTCACCATATCTTATTAGATTCTTTAATTTTTTATGCCCTTCCTTTGTCTCCCACAACGAAACCACGTAATGTTCATCGCATATTTTTTTAATAGTGGGGGTTTCATTAAAATTTATTTGAGGTGCATTAAGGTCTCCCTTTGTATTCATATCATTGACATATTTTTTAAAAGGCGTTAACACTTATTTTGATGCCCTTATCATCATCACCACCAAAACATGGAAGACTCTAGACCCTCTCCAGTGGTAACCCACGTAAATTCCATGTGTGGCAATACATCAACCAAGCTTGTCATCGAGCATGGTGACCATCCTATGTCCAGCCATCAATGGCACCTATGGGTTACGGTTTGGATGGACAGTTGAAAAAAATTGGGGTAGGTTTTATGTAACTACTCTCATCCTCTCCGTCATCTTGGTCTGATTTTCGCACTCTACCATTCAAGAGCGGCTCTCTGTAACTCTATGATTTTATCTTACCCTGCCTGATTGTTTTCACACTCATACTTCCATTCTTCATCCCTGATTAGTTACCAAGCTATCGTGGCTTCGATGTGGAACTTATTTATCGGGAGAAAGGAACTTGACATTCTCCCAGGTGAGGGTTTCTTTTTTTTATATACGTCAGAATTGATATAATGGTGGATTGTTTTGATAATTCATAATCTCTTTTGCAATTTTTCCTTACACGCATTAATGATGCTCATTTCAGTTAGTGATATTTGAACTTGGTTCTGTTATTCATGGTTTTCAATGGAATGGTACTTTCCGGCTAGAAAGCTCTTTATTTAAAGCTCTTTATTTTAGAAGGGGTCCTGATTGGATTATTTCCATGATAGAGATAGGTAATTCATTCTTGCTCTGTAAAGTGATGTGTGGTTTGATGGTAAAGTCATATGGGCGAACCCTGGGGAGACCGAAGTTCAAACCTCATTGAGTACAATGACCTGCTGTGGTAGCTGCTAGAGGGGTGGATTCCCCTTTCTGGTTGAGTCTGCTCTTGCTAAAATCATAGGAACTTAGTATACCCGACTTGCAGGTGGTTGGTTATGCTCTTGGTGTTATAGTGGCAGATATGAGGTTTGATCCTAGGTCTCCCCTAGATTAGACGTGGCAGTTACAGATTCACCATATGAATAAATAAATAAATAAAAATTCATTCTTAATCAACTCAGACTCACAATATTTCCTCGTTTCACAGTATATTATTTTTTTGGAGAGAATGTTATAGACTCTTCTATAATTTTCTAGTTGCATTGGGCAGTCACGATTCCCTTTCTTTTTAAGGTAGTTGGAAATTATTAATTCCTACTTGTCTATAGTTACAATTCTCCATTTGAGGAGTTTGTTCCTACATTATAGGGATTTAGTTTTCTCTAGTTTAGTGTGTGGTTGAGAGACCACACTACTGTACGTCTAAGATAGCATTCCTATCTTGAGACTATGATTGTATAAATATCTTGTAATTTCCTCATTCATTAATAAAATAGAAAATATATTGAGTGTGCTACTTTTATCTTGGTATCAGAGCCTGTGAGGGCCTGGCCCTCCTGGGCCTGGCCCCTCCTGGGCTGAGGGAAAATAAAAAGTGTAGTGTAGGTTTGTTTGTCCATCATATCTCTTTGAGAAAACTGTAAGATTGTGGTAGCGAAGACGCGCAGAAGAATTGTCGCTCGTGGCAGCAGGGCGATGTCTGGACTGCCCAGCAGATCGGATCAGCAGAGGTCGGGCGGTCAGATTGACTGCGCAATCCAGCGGAAGCGTGATGTGGCTGCGTGGTGGCTCTGTGTCCACCTGAGGGAGATCTGGTGGCAGATCGGGTCGATGCTAATTTCAACCCATGTGAAGGGCGTTGGGACTGCCATGTGAAGGGCGTTGGGACTGCTGTGGAGGAGGTGTGAAGGGCGTTGGGACTGCTGTGGAGGAGGCAGCAGGAGGCCGCCAAACTCCTGAACTTCATGAACTTGTCCCAAGGTCCCATCTGTTAGTACAAATTTGTATGCAATTGGATACAGCGGTATGACCTTTTTTTTATTATTTGATACCTTTATCTGTTTGGCCCATTTCCCAGAATTTTTAAGGTTCGATCGAGGCCAAACTCTCTGTCACATGAATATTGTCTTTTTTATTGCATTTTCAGTAAGTATATTGTTCCATCCATTGCCCTTGAGCTTCATACCGCCTATGAAGGTCTGTAAAGGCCTTATCTGTACCTAGAGAAGGTTTGGCAATGAATTGGGAGGATCCCAGATTGAAAATGTGGCTGAATTCCCTATTTGGTGAGCATGTTTCGGCGTTTGGCTCCATTAAATTTGGGCTAATGGATGAAGATCCTATCGTGGGTGTCTTGCTGTCTTGGTTGGGTTTTGATAGAGGCACCAAGTCTCTGATGGATATACAATGAATATTTATGGTTGAAATCTTATATATATATACAATGCATAGCTGAAATCTCTGCGTAGAATCATACACGCAGTTGATGTTGACGGTAGGTTCAGTGGCCAGTGGGATGGATGTTGAAGGCGTCATTGGTGGTGGCATGTTTCCTGGATCTTCCATTCTCTTCACGATTTCGCCCACTGGTGCGGTGAGCGTGGAGTCTCCACGGATCTATGTTCAAAGAGTCGTGGATCTGTGCTTTGCGGGTTCCTTTTGAGCAGTCAAAGCTTCAAAGGTATTGATTTCGTTTATCATGGTGATGGAAGACTTCTTCACGAAAGAGCCAAAACCCACCTATAAATTGTTGGGCAGAACATAGATAGATCGATTTATGACTTATTGCAGGCAGATATTATGGTATAATAATTTCGTCATGCCAATTCCAACTTAATTATAACTATATGCCACCGAAATACACAATTGATCCCATTGAGATGCAGCAAGGATGGCAGTCTCAAAATTCGAGCAGTTTATTTCATTATACAAATTGTTGTGCAAGGAACATTTGGAAGATTTCGAGGCTGTGAAATTCCTCAAGGACGTGGTGGCGGGATCTGGGAGCGGAAGACTTAAAGAACTTCCCTACAATATTGGGGAGCCTTACTCATCTGTCTGGGGTTCATGGATACACTGATATTGTCGATGGTAACTGCCCAGGTGGGTTGTCATTGCAGAAGAGTGCTAGCTTCAGGAATAAAGGGCAGCAGCTTGCTCAGAGAATGTGGTGGCGTAATGTCAGGCTGGTGTTGGTTGTAGATGTGGTAGTTTGCACAATTCTATTTGGGGTTTGGCTAGGCGTCTGCAGTGGATTTCAATGCATTTCCCGATGAGGGGTTATTGAAGTTGAGCCGAGGAAATCAGAATGGTGAAGGCTTGCTTATGAAGACCTAGAGCTTGAAGATGAGAGAAAAATGCCCCTTCCCCCACCTTCTCAAATTTAGCCCGCTTTAGCCAAACTCCTTTTGAAATACCTATGATGGAGTTTGATGTCCTAAGATTATATGGCTGCTTTGATTCTCTTTCAAGCTCTGAGGCCTTCTGGTGCCGTCTTCATACAACATTAGACGGGCTTTCTTTATAGTTTCCTACAGGAGCATTTTATGTATACATAGACATGTTGTGGTATAACACCAATGCAATGCGTTCTGTGTGATTTTTATTGGAGAAAGCAATGTATCTGACAATTTAGATCGCTTCTAAGACATAAGTTTCAACCATAGTAAAATATTACAGTGGAAATCGCTGGCTTTAGAGGGAGTGCCGATGAACTTATCAGATAATTCGACGGGGATTGACGTCTTTGGATATTTTAAAAAGCAAGTTTCAAAGAGAAAAGGATCCCTCCGCTTCTATTGGCTGGTTCAGCATTTCAGGGTTTGCTCCACAATGGGATTCTGTAGGGAAATCAGGTAGATTGCCTATCTGGTCTGCAATGAGCCGGCATAATAGCTAAGTTCCATCTACACAGAAGACAGTAGATGGTCCATCTATGAAGGATTGGCGTGGAGGTCGTGGTGCTGCTGTGTTTTTGTAATGGCAGCCCTGCGCTGTTGTTCTGGTCTTTTGGGTAATTTGGGCTACTATTTGCCAAAGGGTGCTGTTGGGAAAATTGGATAGTTTTTTGTTGTTCGGGTTGATGCTGATTTTTGCTAATTGGATAGCTTTTGCTTGTTGCTATGTTGAGAAATAATCATCTTTGGGCATGGGTAGAGAAATTAAATTTAAAGAGTTTATGTTATATTCTCTTGGAAGCATGTTTAAATATTATTGGCCTTATTGAGCCTAGCTAACTCAATGTAGGCAAAGTTATTTTGTTAGAATTCGCGACCCTAACAAATGACAGGGTAAGCATGGAGTTCCAAGAAGTTATTTGAACAGATAAGGATGCCCACGATCTAGAAGAAGCAGAGGTAATGAAGCAGCGACAATGTTGATGATGGACAACAAAGTAGATTTTTTTTTTTTTTTTTTAGTGTGGTTTGTGGGATAGACTCCCTAACGTATATTGTAATAGTCATTGTATGTACCAGAAAGTCCAAATGTTGAAATGTAAGCCTTGCTAAGGCATTTGAAAGGTCGTGGTGATCTCAAAACCACTTTGTAATGGTTTGTGGTCAGCCTGAAACCATCTATAGAGCCTTAGTGGCTACAGGGGTTGCCCGATGGTGGCAAAGTGAGATCCTTGATCGCTCGGTGGTAGCAGATCGGATCTGCCCGGTGGTGGCGAAGTGAGATCCTTGATCGCTCGGTGGTAGCAGATCAGATCTGCCCGGTGGTGGCGAAGTGAGATCCTTGATCGCTCAGTGGTAGCAGATCGGATCTGCCCGGTGGTGGCAAGTGTACACAGGAGCTTTGTGCTCGTAGGAGCAGGTGGACTGCAGTAACACCTGGCTCGGACTCAGATGATTTTCTCTGAGTAGAAGGGAATTGGCGTTTTTCGCGCTGACAGCAGCACCAGGATGGCCAACTGGCACGTCTGTTAGACCATTAATCGCGCCAATTGCGCGGGTTTATCATTCAGGATCGCGCCAATTCACCTTCAAGTGGATCTGCAGGAGAGGCAGATCGGATCAATTTAGCTGTATTGGAAATGCCAAATTCGCAGATTGTGGATCTGTCGGAGGGCGGCAGATTGTGTTTTTGGAGGTTTTGTACATGCAATTCGTGTGATGATGATGGATTTGACTATCATGACAAGTAGTCATTAAGGGGGGGAGTTGGAAATTATTAATTCCTACTTGTCTATAGTTACAATTCTCCATTTGAGGAGTTTGTTCCTACATTATAGGGATTTAGTTTTCTCTAGTTTAGTGTGTGGCTGAGAGAATCTCTCAACCACACTACTGTACGTCTAAGATAGCATTCCTATCTTGAGACTATGATTGTATAAATATCTTGTAATTTCCTCATTCATTAATAAAATAGAAAATATATTGAGTGTGCTACTTTTATCTAAGGTATGGTTGTTCCTTATTCCCTGAGTCTAATAGAAGGTTCAAGAACACATATGTAGCTCTTTAAATTTTCATACCCGTTACTCATAATTGTTAACTATATTTTCCTCTTTCCCTTACAAGTTTGCATTTATTTCTTTGACAAAAGAGAACCCATGTTACGTCTCTTTGTTGTCGAAAGTTTCCATCCGAAGGTGTTACTATCTTGACCTATCTAGATTTTGATGGGATATTACCCTGTTCTTTTTCCAAGGTTCGTTGACCATATGTCTAAGGTCCTTTTCTGGGCATTTATGTGCTAGCGATTAGCTTCCAAGTATTAGGGTTTACCAATAGACCCCCCCTTGTACTAGTGAAATTTCTTCTTTAATTTCAAAGAACTCACCAGTTGGTTGTGCCATTATTTTTCCTAAATAATTTTTTCTCAAGCTGTACTCTGGTGATTACAAAAAGTTTCGTTGCTCATGGTATTACTTATAAAGAGAATATGTATATTTTACTTCAGCCCAACCTTGGAGACCAACTGCAAATCGTTCCCTCTCAAAGGCTTAAGTTATGTTGGATATAGTGTATTTTACCTTGGTATATATATATATATAATATATATATATATTATATATATATATATAATATATATAATATATATATATATAATCATTTTACTCTGTAAACCAAGTCTTTCTACAGTTACTGTTTCACTTCTTTTTTCCTGCATATCTAGATATTATATTTGTTGTAAGAATAAAGGGTATTTTCTTACTTAGTCTTTTATGGTTTCTATACATGGTTTCTATACTTTGCATAAATAAATTTTTCTTGTATTAATTAGCCTTATTAGTAAGGAAAGGAAATTCAACATGTAAGGATTAAAAATCCAGTTTAAAAGGGAAAAATAATAACCTAGATCATGGACATGTATTCCAAGTTGAATGCTTATAAAATGTAACATTTCTATAGTTCTATTTTTTAGACCTTTTGCTATTGTTTAGACATTGAACTATTACTTAATTTAATGGTGATGGAATTTATGATGAGATTTGTGTGATGATGTAATTATTTTATTAGTAATTGAGTTAATAAATAAATTTGGAAGTTAGGATGAGACTTATGTGATGATGTAATTATTTTATTAGTAATTGAGTTAACAAATAAATTGCTTGGAAATATTTTCTAGAGAGCACTAGAGTTTAGAAGAATTTTGTGATCTAGAGTTTAGAAGAATTTTTGTGAGCTTAGAAAAAGCTATGGGTGGTCAAGTCCATATGAGAGATCATCTCAAAAATCTAATAAACATCCCTAGGAGAAAATAATTAAAAGTAAATTAAATTAACAATAAATATTGTGACAATTACTTAGTTGGAGATAAATACCAATTTGGTTCACCTTCCCTAAAATATACTAAACATCCCTAATAGAAAATAATTAAAAATAAATTAAATTAACAATAAATATTGTATCAATTACTTAGTTGGAGATAAATACTAAGTTGGGTCTAATAAAGCATTACCGAAGAGAAAAACATGATTTAAAGAAAAAAAATACAAAAAGACAAAAAAAAAAGCCTCTATGCTACTAAAAATATATGATGGGAGGAAAGTTATAAAAGAACCACTAGTAATCAAAGTGAGGGGATTCTTGCCACAAGAAGTTCTCGTTAGAGGGGAGCTACTACACACAATTCATAGTTGAGTGGAACTTATTCAGTGCTCAATAATTTCCAAGTAAAAATTTCATTTTGTTCATATATTATTATGGATTCCGAATTCATTTAATCTTTCCATTTAGTTATACATATTTTAGTATGCATGCATGCTTTAATTGATATTATATAAGTTATACAAGTATGTTCACAAGTTTTTGTGTCCATGAATGGAAGAGTTAATTATTGCCAATGTTTATGTTAGTTGTAATGTAGCACACACATGTACAATTGGACTTAATGCCAACTATAGTGGAATTAAATGATATTAAAATTATCAAATACTACATATTATTTGACTTAATGCTAACTATAGTGAAATTAAATGATATTAAAATTATCAAATACTACATATTATTTTAATATAGATACCAGTATTTTAGGAATTGTTTTGAGATATGAACTTTACTAAAAATTATATAGAAAATAGAAAATGTGACTCGTGTGAGTAGAATAATAGAGAATTACTGAACATGAAATTAAGCACCTATTTATATAATCTAGTTATCAAAAAATTGTTTTTTACGTATATTTTGGAAAAGAATCTTAGATTTTACAGTTTTAAATTCTATGCACTTCTAAAAGAATGGTTATAATTTTTACGATAGAAAATGTGACTAGTGTCACTAGAATAATAAACTACCGAACATGAAATTAAGCACATATTTATATAATATGTTATCAAAAATTTGTTCTCTTACGTATATTTTGGAAAATGATCTTAGATTTTATAGTTTTAAATTCTATGCACTTCTACAAGAATGGTTATAATTTTTACGATATGCTATTGCCTCGAAAGAAAGGAAATGAAGAAATGTTCACGTAACTAAGGACTCGTACGAAGAGAGTTAGTATAATGTGGTAGCGATAACACATCAAAGCCTTACGTACACTAGAAAAGCCTAGTGAGTCCCTTATTGTATAAGTGTGTACGGTTGAACGGGTTGTCCTTATGGTAATGTTGGTGACCTAGGTAAAATTATAGGTACATAAAAAAAGGTGATGGCTCCATATTATCTCCAATGGTCGCATTCCATTGAGGGAGGAGTTAGATCGAATAATATAAAATGTGTTATTTACACAAACATGTGTACATACAAAACAAATTAATTGAAGCTCATATTTAGTTTTGGACTATGTATATCTCTCATGCATGTTGTTCTCCTTCTGTATTAAGGTAAGAGACTTTATATTCAGTCATTGGACAAAGGTTAGTATGACCACCCATACATCTATAATGCACTCAAGTACTTACTAACGTATATAGCAAGGACTGTAACTATTGTATGAACGTTGTGTCTTTATTTTAAATTGATTAAATAATAAACCAATGCTAGTATGCCATAAGCCTAGGTAAGAACACTACAAACAGAGAGGCATAGATCATACACATAGGTAAGAAATTTGAAAACCAAAATTTCTAAATAAATTATTAAAGGTTAGAACAAAGAAAAGAGTATCTACGGAGTTATAAATTATATAGCTACGCTTCTGCCCACATGGCATTGTGCAACTCTTAAAAGAAAATAAAAGAACATTCATGCGAATAAGGGGAGAATATCCTCTATTATGAAATTAAGGTGCTAAACCTCAGTAAAGAGAAAACGGGAAAGAAGTAACGTAACCAACATTAACTCGTTTACAAACTCATAGAAATGAGCATGCCATAAACTAACTCGTTTACAAACTCATAGAAATGAGCATGCCATAAACATCGCAGGTTCGCCCGAATAAGTGACAATAAACATTTGTAGGTTAAGACGAGAGAAACTTGTGTCATCTACTACAACATATTTAGATGTCAATAGCTAAATATATGACTTACAGAACGAACAGAAAGAATTTAAGTGGCAACACATACACCAATTGAAATGAACTAGAGAAGGGAAACTAGCCAGAGCAAGTGGTGACATAAGTATTACGCAAAATCATTTCAAAACATGTATTCAACAAAAGTAATACGACCTAGTGGAGAAGAAGTTCACACAAGTATAGTCTGGATGACAACCATTTTTTTTAAGGACAACCAATTGGCTAAGCATCGAAAGAATATTGATATTCTAGAATAGTAAAGATATTTAGATGGCAATAACAAATAGTAAATTCACAAATATGAATACAATACTATGAAACCTCGATCCATTATAACCATAAGTGATAAAGATATGCACGCAATCATAGTTTATCACCAAAACCCATATTACTTTAAAATACTAAGAGTTTATAGTCTGATCCTTTAACAGTTGACATAAATATATTAGTTCGAGCGACGGTCTGGAATTGAGGGACTGAAAATAATTACAAAAGCATAGATCTATGATTCATTACAGTTTATAGAGGAGATGGGCCATAAGTCGTCTACAAGTGAATGGGAAATGAAAAAAGCAGAACTTCACGACCATGGAGTGAAAGAATTTCATATTCTAACGTTAGTCTAGAAAGAGACAATAATGCCATAATACTCTGAAAGCACGAGGAGCATGTAGCCCAAGGGTAACACAGGGAGCATGAACCTGCGAATAGCAAGCAAATGTTAGGGTTCCAAACCAAATCTTGCTCCCAACTCGAAATAGGGAACCCAAGCTAGAGGGAAAATCCATACCTTCCATGGAGGTAACCAGTGAAAACAAAATTAAATGTGAGCATGTGACCTCAGACCCTAAAGTAAATAAGACAACAATTATCACTGACGGGTAAATACCTATGGGCGGTGAGGACGGGATCCTGTCCTGTACAAAATATAAATGCTTATTTTTACTAACGGAACGAAAATTGAAAGAAATAGCAAGAACTTCATAATAGAAGGGGAATATAAATTCTAAAAAAAGAGAAATTCTAATTACTTAATCGGAGTGGAGAGATAAATTTCATGGAAGAAGAGCAAAGCAGGAAAACCGAACCAAAAAAATAATTATTACCATTTTATGCACGACGTAGGAAAATGAATCCTCCAGCCAATTCCTTTTGACAGTCGAGCTCCAGGAGATAACCACTGTTAAAAAGAGGTATAAGGAGAATAAATGAATCCTACGACTATAACTGAAAATGTATAACTCAGAATGAGGAAAATTTAAAGAAAATATTCCCAATTGTAAGAATTACCTCAAAACACTTACACTACGGAGCGGTCGAGAGGACTTAGGACACCATGCGCACCATAGGGAGGATGAAACCCATAAATAAAATAAAAAAGACTCGAAGGGTCTCAAGTAATGAGAAACAACCCTTGCTGGACTGAATACCTGATAAATTATCCTGAAACTCTCCACTAAATGCTCTCACTGTTCCAACTTCCCCATGGTTACTCATCTACCCTCAAGACGAAAAAGCAAAAAAGATATGTAGATAGAATCAAAGTGGATTACGGTTACCAGGTGTTGAGCACCTCCACCCTTCCTGATGCAGTGCCATGAGCGCAGGACACCATACAACCATTTGAGAATCACAACATGGATCATGTTGAATTCCACATTAATCGCTACGGTTTTGAGAAAGCAAATTTCAACTATTAGATATCAGAATTAAGATCTCGTTTGTCCCTCGACAGCGCGTGGTAGCACATGAACATCACGTGATTTAGAGGTGGGTGTTAGTACCTGATTCAATACACACATTATCAACTTATCAAAAGTAAAAACAAATTAATTCCATGCACGAACTTACATGGGAAGTCAGTGGTGAATTTAAATAGGAAGAAGGGGGTTAGTCATTGTTATGATCGATGGGTAAAGTGCTACGTGGAGTATGACTAGCCATATAAATATACCTAACCAAAGTTTTCAAGTCATCTAGGTATCATTGACCAATCCATGCCATAGTTCCCAAAGTTAGATTCTAGTAACATTACTAATTCGACTAGGGTCAGGTGATACATAGTTACCTATATGTAATCTATATACATTTATTAACCACACTACCTAGAGTAGCTAAAGTGTGGGTACACGGAAATGGTTGAAGACTAACTCAAATTGTGACCATTAAGAAAGGAATAGATTAGGACTCATGGGAAGGACATGGAGGTTATCAATGTAACTAAAATATACTATAAGTTGTAAGCCTAACACATGTTTTTAGGGAGGAACACTATACATATATAGTTGCAACAAAAAAATATATATCAGCACATGGTTATGTGACATATGGTATTAAAGTTGTAGGTTCAATATTGAGGCCTATAGACCAACCCATAGTTGTAAGATATGAGTGAGCATGAGCTAGATGGGACTAAATATGAATACAAGATGAAGTGACATATTCTACCACATAATGTTGGAGTGGGAAAAGAAATAAAGAAAATTTTGGAAAATAACTTTTAATGACACCATTCCAAAATAAGTTGTGGAGAGATATCAGGAATATGATAATTGTTATTGATACAACTAGGATGTGATGGTTTTACTTTGACGAACATTAGGTCCAATTGTTTAAAAAAGGTATATATATATTATATATAATGTATAAATATTATAATATACTATTCATATCTAAGTAAAAGGTAGTAACATTAGACAATGGATGAGATATGTAATTAGATATTGAGCTTGCTCAAAGATTATGCAGTAGTTCTTAGTATAAACTCAACAATGCAACAACAATGTTGTTACACCATATACAATTTTTTCATAAAAGAGAAACAACCTCTTTAGGCCATCATGTACTTGCAACTACAGTCAATCGAGTATAATAGTAGAAGAGGAATGATGTTAATAACAAATGTGGGAAAAACACAGGAGGGATTGACAATAAATATACACCAAGAATGGTGTGAGGTATAATTTATCTTGAAAAAAATTATAGATATTTATGTTTTTATAAAATGGAATTATTAGCAATAATTTTATGTGGGAGAGTTAAAACATCATACAAGAATGTTACACCAGCAAGTTCTTGCATAATATTGTGTAGCAAAGCATGTGATGACATAAGTTTGGTAAGAAAGAATATTGTACAAGATGCAGAACCTTTGTAGAATAGAACATCTACATAACATACGATAGGACAAGCGTAAATGTTGACTTTTTCATTCTTTACTTGGCAAGGAACTACAAAATAAAAATAAAAAATGGAGAATCGTCTCTTACATGCTACATAAAGCATGTAATATTCAAGAATATCTAGGAGGAACGTATCCTTCTTGTAG
>APFE031629354.1:0-11834 GCA_000404065.3 Pinus taeda
TTTATTTCTATTTCCGGTTGTAAGCATATTTCAGTATTTTCCATTAATGAAATGAAGTATTATTTCCGCTGCATCTTTGTGTATATGGTTATCTCTGTATTTTATTGCGTTCTTGTTTAAATCTGGATCAGTGAAATTCATACCCAATATAATAGATGCACAAACAGGAAATAAAGAAGTAAAAATTATATAATACTTTATCGATTATTCCAGATGATTATAGACTTGACTCAACCTACACACTCAACTGCAGGGGTCTTCGCACTCAACTACAGACTTCTAGGCCTCTGCGCACTCAACTGTAGAGCCTCTACCTATGCTATGACCCAAAACATAGACTTCTAATTCAGATCTATCTCTCATACATCTTCGATCATTGATTCCTTTGTGTCTTTTTAACTACTTAGAGCTTCGCTCTATTTATACAATCCCACGGTCCGCGGACCATGGGTAGGTATTTTATAACTGACTTTACACTATCAAAATAAGGGTAGACAACCCTATGACTCTTTAACATCTACACGCTCCGTGACCACAAAATTCGGAGTCTTTACATTTGGATTACAAAAATTGGACCAAAATATGGGCTCTAAGCCCCAAAACTGCCCTTGGGGAATCTGGTGCCCAACAAGTGGCAACCAACTTGGAAGGCTTTTCATCAACCAAATTCCAATTCTTAATGAAATGAAAAAACAAACCTTCAAATAGATCACGATGATGGTGGGCTTCCTAGAATTCATGAATTAACAATTTAAACTTTAGGTCCCCACAAAGAATGACATTTTACCTATAGAGGAAACAAGAGGTTGGAATATCTTCCTTAAAGGGTCACTTACCTAATTAGGGACCATATATTACAAACTACAAGCCTTCAATCTACAAACCATAGTCCTTCATTTATTAACTCAATCATAATACCAAAATGGATAATGCAGGAAGAAAAAATATTAAAATTAGTGTGTTCGAAGTTTTAAGAAGCCCTCACAATAAGCTATCTAAATCCTTTGTGATAAAACACCAATATTTGGTCCAGGGGGGGGGAACTCCTAATATGTAGACCCAAAGCACATTTTCTCATGGATAAAAATGATTTCAAGGGAAAATACCTTAACCATTAAAAAGAGGGATAAAATTTTGCAGCTCCCAAAACCCCTTGAGAATTGAAAGTGATAATAATCATGGTGCAGTGCGAACCCGAGAACTCCCTTCTCTAAGGGATAGAATGATTGTGGCCTACATGCTACTAGAAATAACATTTTTTGCTTGAATTTGTGTCATAGAGATATTCCATTTGTGACCCCATGGTCCCCTTTTAGGCTTATCTACCAAAAGACACCCTAAAATGGTACCCTCCTCATTCTTTTTTAGCATATAGGAAAGGAGATAGTCTAATTTAACAACAATTATTGTTGGAGTAAGGTCATAGTCTCTGCAATGTTTAAGAAAGGTTGTATTCTTAAACAATAATTGTTGTCTAATCATTAGAATATGGTCGCATTGTTGGTGAAAAAATTGGAACATTATAGACCCAGGGTTCGACCTGAGGTTGCCAATAAAGTACCGTCATATTCTAGCTTACAACCAACATTTTGACTCCCTTCAGAGAAAAGGAGCGTCTCACCCGAAGCGTGCTGGAACAAAGAATGATAAGAGGGGTTGAGGTGAGTGGAGAGAAACCAAAACTATCATAACATTATTCATTCATTTTAAACACAAAACCATTCATCACAACCAGATCTAATTACAAATCAACCATTCATGGATTAATAGATAAAGAACAACACATGCATAATTAAAATGTTAAAGGGGCCACACATTCATGAATCCATATCACACAATTCATTCCCACAAATCCTTTATTATTATTATTTAGACAATCATTAAAATGAGGATCCACAGACTCACATGTTCTCATATCTCCAGGTCAAATACATTACACTAGAATATTACAATTCATAGAAGGAAGACTCATAATTCTACGCATATTATAGACTCTCCCAAAGCCCAAACCATTAATAAAAGATTGGAATACTAGCTCTAATTCTAGCTCTAGTTGCTTTATTTTCCCATTTGTGGCTTCTTTTAGATTACGTGCTCACTCAATTTGGTTGTTTCCCAGGTTCCTTGATCCATTCCACTTTGACAAGATCTGGTGCCTTTGTTCCTATCCTTCTTGATCCTTTCGAAATTGAACCTCCATTTCCTTCTTTTATGAATATGCTTTCCTTCTTTTGTGGCTGCGTGAGTCCCAATATAAATTATTTATCTCCTTATTTTTATTTTTTTGTGGCCTTCTTCCCATAGATCTATCCATTCTTTTCTTTGTGACTGCGTTGCAAACTAATTTCCCAAAATATATTCAAAAAACAAAGGACCCAATAGGCCCCAACAAGCCCCAGCCACAATCTATTGACTTGCCCTTGAGTCAATTTTCTGCTAGTGCATATGGTCCTTATTGCGACTGTGCCTCTCCTCTTATCTTTGTGTCTTTACGTATCATTGTATATTCTTGAAATTAAGGACCCAACTCTAGAAAACTTTGTAAAACATCATCTTTCAAACTGATGTATGCAGAAAGAGAATTGTTCCATGTCTATAAAATGGTAGATATTTTTCCCAAAAATATATCTATAACTTCAACATTGAGTTCAGGAAGATGGAATTGCAAGAAAACTTCATGTAGTTGGCCTTCTACAGTGGAATTGAGGGTGTTGGGTGTGACAAAGTGTTTTTTTGTAATTAGACAAAGATACCTAAGTACTCGCTTAGTAGCTTGCAAGGCTTCTTTGATCTAGGTATCCAATGCATCAACTTGTGCCAAAATCTCCTTTTGCAATTCAAAGTCAAAGGTTTGCATTGTCTCGTTGAACAATTTCTTGACATTTTCATGGATCAGGTACATAGCCTGATTTTTCTTGGCTAGCACACTACTCCAACCTGAGACATGGCGAAAATTTAATATGAATCATTCATAAAGTGATGGAGAGTGTCTTTGACAGATGAGGCCACAACAATCTCTTAGGAAATTTTCTCCCTATACTGGATAGAAGGATCTGGGAGTTCTCGATGAAGCATGGAAACAATGCCTTGCAAATCTTTATCTTATGTGACCAATGTAAGACATGTTGTTTCAACATACTCACAACATTCAGTAGGGGAACCTGTGACAAGGTCTTTAGGCGACTTGACATTGAATTTAGCAAGGGAATACCACATTTTCTAAAACTTAGACTTTAAATCAGAAATTTGTTGCTCTAATTACACTTTCTCTTTATGTTGGTTCATTTGGGATTGACCCAGGTTTATCTTAGACTTTGTACCAACAAAACCCTTAGGCACTAGCCCTTGCAGAAACGAGCTAAAAGAAGGCTGAAGTCTCACCTGAGGTGGTTATGGGTGATTGCAGAACCAGGTTTTTGCAACCTCAAGTGACTGCGCGAAGGGGCTCTTAACCTTGTTTTTCTGTACTCTAATTATCCTTATAGAACTCATAACATTATCGTGTAGTGAATTCTAACTATAGACTTCATCACATTCAGTTTAATATAAACAGATTAAATAACAATAAAATTTTGGCTAACATACAAATTATTTGCAATTACTTCATGTTAGGTTCCTATACCAATAGCAGTGGCAATTTTTGAATGGCTGAGATTAAACTTTTAATATGTACATACCTTTGCTTTCTGCAAATGTTTTCCATATTCAAAAAATTAAAAAATGTAAAGAGGGTATGCCCTAAAAGAAAAATCAAAGGACAAAAAGAATAAAAAAGGTCAAAAAAAGATGAAAAATATAAACTCCAAGAAAGAAAAGACCATAAAAGTGTGCAAGTCAAAATGCCATTACTATTTACTTTTTGTACAAAATAAATTTGTGTGTAGTTTGTAACCTATGCCACAATCCATGATAGTCAAAATGTTTAAACTTGGCTATTTCATGCTTACAGATAGAGAATAAAATCTGACCAAACAATGTAATCTTGGTAGATAAGTAGATAGGTAGAGTCAATAAAGGAGCTCAATTGTTTAATCTAAGCCCTTGGACATCATAAGGCTATATTTAGTTAGATTACCATTGTAAAAGAAATAAAAATGTTTGATAAGTGTTTGCTAGCTTAAATGCATCCTAATAAAGAGAAGCAAAAATGGTAGGATGAGTAGATGGGTAAGTAGAAGAAAGGCTGCAAAATTGTGATGATTGTTAGATAAAATCATATTGATCACCCTCATCATGAAAGTTCTAAGTATGAATGAGAAATGGGACTGGCATAAAGTTCAAAAAATCAAATTGATTAATTTCCCCTCAGTCATTTCACCTTTTACTTAACTAATGTACCAAAATAAGTTTCAAGTACCCAAACTCTCAAAGTCAAAGGGGCTTAAAGCATTTCTCTAACTTTTGGAGGGACCGAACCCTCAGTCCAATGACTTATATATCTTAAGTACTAAAAAAACCTGATAAACATTAGCCCCCTTCAATTCATTCATTTTCCCCTAATAAATCCCTTTTCCTAAGTTTAAAACACCATTTTCCTAAAGAACAGCAATCGCCCCCCATGAATACACTTTTTATAAAAACCCACAAAAATGCACTTAGCCTAAGTTATAATGTCTCTATGTAAAAAGCGAATGAAATCACAAAAATACATTATTCTTAGCACCACTTCATTTATCCCCCACAATTTTCATATAACCATTAACATTATTTATATGGTAATTCCTGAAAAAAACCCCTTTCCCGTATATTTTATTAAACCCCCTTAATATTAATATCCCTACCTCTAAGTTTGAAACATAAACTTTATATTATATTCGAACCCCAACAAACGACATAATTAATCAATCCGTGATTATTTAAATTCAGACCAGTCAAATCACACTTGATGCATTAAATCCCCACCTTAACCCCTCATTAAACTAAAACCACCATGATTAATCGCCTGTCGGGCCCCTCCATTACCCTCCGTGCAACTCCTGTGCCCGATCATCACATGATCTCCCCTCTCCCCATTTGACAACCCATGTTGATTTCAGAAGGGCCCGAAATCCAAACAATACTAGCCTAAAATGGGTTGTTTTCCGCTGGGCCCCCGAGGAGACATGGTGCTCGATGAGTGGAATCGAGTGGCCTCCCCCCAATACCGCCAAGTGCCCAAAGGTTGTGTGAAATAAACCACTTACCGCCAGCTTGCCACCCACCAAAACTGTCACTATTCACCCCACTACACGACAAACCACTATTGTTCACCAATACCCGCCAAAATTAACTTTTGTGCATAAATCCAAAAATAGCCCCAAATCATTGTTTTATTGTTTTTCAATTGCAAACTTCCACGCATGCGCATGTGAACGTTGCAAGGTTGTCAACCATGTACGCCTACACTCTAAAGACGCCAAAAGATACTGGATTTCCTTCCAGCCTAATTGAAGCCCTTTCAACCGTTCAGAATCGCCAGTGAACCAGTTCAGACCCATTTTTCATCAATTCGAGGTATTTAAGACAAAATCCATTGAAAGACCTATCAATTTCCAAACTAATCACTAATTTTTCTTAATTGAAATTAAAATTAAACTTTAGTAACTTAATACCCACCTGGAATTGAACCACAAGTACCCTCAAAGACTGAAAAATTATTTTCCCCCATTCTTAAATCCATAAGAACTAAGAATGTCTACCCCTATTGCCATGGATGTCAGGCCAATTACTACTCCTGACTTGGACCTGGACCACCTTCCCCTTGCTAATAAAGATTTCCAAATCAAGGACACCTCTATCGTTGAATCCCCTATCAAACTGTACTGTCGATACAGGGACCAATACCTAAACCAGGTTGATAAAATAGTTCTATGGGAATCTAATTTTACCAAGTATCAATTCCCTAATGTGCACATTTTCCCTGAAATCATTCATTATTGGCATGCAAACTACATTCCTAGTCAAAGAGGAGTGATCTCCCCTGACCAAACCATACTTTTCACCATCACTGCTGAGTTAATCAATGAAATGTTGCAATTACAACCGGGGCAGAAATTAACCCCTATTTCAATTGGATACCTACTAGACAAATTTCCCAAGCTTACCACTGCCAAGATTGTTGAAATGCTTTAGACCTTCATCACGGAGGAAAAACATGTCCCAACAGAACCTCCTCCATATGTGGCTACCATATTTTCCCCATTTGGTCAGGATATAGTAGCAATGATCTCTTGTGTTTTAGGCTATACCACCAATGAGTACATAGATGAAATCATTTTAGCCTTCATGTCCATTTTCACTCCAGGACAGCCCCCTACTGTAATATATGATTATGCCAAATACATAGCTGATAGGATGTATGAATAATTTCTGAGAATGAGTCATGAAAGATTGTTTAAGTATTCTTCAATTTTGTACCACATTTTATTATATTACCAAGCTGACAAGTTCCCTTTCACTCTCCAAAAGCTTGACACTAAAGGTCATCCTAGGTCAGTAATTTTTTGTACTCCTTTAATACATAAGCATGATTCCCCATATCCATACCATAGATTTCATTGATCTGTTTTTACATCCTGTAGTGACCCTGCTGCTAGGAAATCCTCCTCCAAGAATCAGTTCAGACATCAGGAGGATCCTGTAGCTGTC
Source organism: Pinus taeda (assembly GCA_000404065.3). Classification (NCBI taxonomy): domain Eukaryota; kingdom Viridiplantae; phylum Streptophyta; class Pinopsida; order Pinales; family Pinaceae; genus Pinus; species Pinus taeda. The sequence goes on from APFE031629354.1 coordinate 6,628, forward strand.
AAAACAACACAAAGTGGGAGATTGGTACTTGTACCAAAATCACATAGAAATTAGGATCTATGGTTGTGAGTTGGCCCCATATAAACTGCCCAGATACCTCCCAATGAGGTTATTTGCTCTGGAGTACTATAGGTAGATAATCAACTCAGATGAGGTACATTTTGTTAAAGCCAAAAAGAAGGCCCTGCTCAAAATCAAAGATCAACTAGGCCCCTTTGTATGCAATAGCAGAGAAGCTAGAAGAGAAGCAGAAGAAATCCTTCAGAGACTCAAACTAAAACAAAGCTTCATGTGGAGATATGACCCCTATGACTTCATCTGCAATAGAAGATAGAAAAATATGATGACTCCCTACATTCACCACCGAATCCCTGAAATACAGAAATATGCAAATCAGTTGGAATGGGTGGAGAATACTCTAGTGGACAGAGATAGCACTGAAGTTGCTGTTGAAAATGCACTAATTGATTTAGAGAAAAGGCTTGATGAAGGTTCTTTCTTGTAGGTGCTAGGAGAGTCTCAAGCACAAGGAGAATCACAAGCACATAGTGAACAACACACAGAAGAAGAATCCCATGTACAAGAAGAATCAGAGCAGGTAGACCTATCAGAGGAATTAGGTCAAACAGGTACACAACAAACCAATATGAGTACTCCCCCTAACTTTCAAACTCCTCTAAATGAGGAAAGAAGCCTCAAAAGGAATAGGGAGGAAGCCACTACATTGGGCAAAGACCATACAAACATATGCAAAAACCCGCCTAGTCAAAAGGAAGAGGTTAAATCATGTTTTAGATCAAGAATTCATAGAAAAAACAGTGGGTGCCACCAGCACAGAGAAAGAAAGAAGTAGGCCTACTACTCCTTCCGGGGGTACACCAGAACCTTCCACATCTCATACTCAAATGTTGGAGAGGCAATAGAGTGTTGAAGTTTCCTCATTTAGGATCACAATAGATAAAGATCAAGACATTAGAGAAAGGTACAAGGACATCAAAGCCAAGAATGAGAGGCTAAAGGTCCAGACTTATGCATAGTACCTCAAGATGGAACCTACCAAGAAAACAAGGTTGATGTCAGCCTATGATGTGAAAGAAGGAAAAATGCAAATGACATTCATGAAGCCTACCACACAACATCCAAGATCAGCAACTAACTTCTAGAAGATATATTTTGAATTACTGGTAAAGGACATACATCCTATTGACTAGATTGAGTTGCACAAACAGACAAGGGAGATTATTTACTCCACATTGACAGGCAAAGCCATCGTAGCCCACCAATTGCAGAACTCCCTGAATAATATATCAGCTCAGTTCCAATTGGAGAAGGCCTCCTCACAAGCAAAGGACACCAGAATCAAGTCCTTAGAGGAATTAATCATTGAGTTGGGACATGATCCCAAAGATGTGAAGGCCACTGAAAAACTAATCAAGAAGAAGAATGATGACATAGCTTCTTTGAAGAAGCAACTCTAAATTCCACCATTGCATCATCCACAAACAACAGAAGTCCTGGAAACACAAAAAGGACAAGAAGAGCTCATGGACTTGGTCCTAAAGCTAAACGACCAATTGAAAGAAATAGAGAAAGAATTAGACACATTGATTCAGTCCAAACAGAGTGAAGTGGCCACTACCTCCACAGCTTCCATTCCCACAGTAACAACTGCAGTCCCTTCAACATTGGCAGCCTCTTTAGCACCAATAGCTCCACCAACTACAGAACTGCCAGTCACGACTGAGTCTACAACTACAGGTATCTCAATAGAAAGGACAACAGAGTTAGTGAAATCCATGGATGAAATGTCCATCCAGGCAACAGAGCTCTAGAGGCTTAAGGAGAAAGTGGCAAGCCTAGAAACTGACTACAAGCTTGCCCAAATACAACAGAGAGAAGAAACGTAGAAAACCCTAAGGATGGGAGAGAAGATTAAGGTCCTAGAGAAGGATCTAACATTACAAAAGCCACTAGGACATCCTAAGGAGATGCTCTGGGATAATATCATTGACTCTGTCAATGATATTTGGCCATCAATTCAAGTAATATTTGAGCAAACAGAACTGGTGAAAGTGGCCACTGAAGCAATACAAAAGGTAAAGGAAGACCTAGGAGACCAGCCTAAGGATGCTAATAGACTCATCCATTTTTTGAATAGAAAAAATAGGCATGAACTAAATGAGCTTGGTGTGGAGGACAGAACTGAAGCCATAATTGAAGTCAAAAAGGTTCTGTCTAAAAGAAACCTTATGCTTAACCTAGAGGAAAAATGCCATAAGATGCAAGTTGGCATTGACAGATTCATGGCAAAGTTCCAAATTTTGAGGGATAAAGGCCTTCCCAGTCCCATGGTAATCAATGGCAAACTTATGACCCAATTGGACTATGTTGACAGATTAAGGAAATTGTCCAAGGAACAGGCAAGCACTTCAGGAATCAAAGCATTGTCGACAGGGAAAGTATTGTATGATACTTTAGAAAATCTGTTTTTGCTAGAGCATGAGGTGAAACATCTATTTTTCACCAAGCCAAATTTTTCCAAATACACTGAGGCAAATGAGATTAATATAAGGATGCTCAAGTTAAAATTACCTAAAGATGAATGGTGGGAAAAAATGATAGATTTACTATAAGTTACCATAGTAAATCTAAAGGCAAGTGAAAGGACAGATAAATAGGGTTAAAAAGTAACAGGTTAAAGAGTATCAGTAAAATATTAAGGACAATGGTGATTCTGGCGTACAAGTATCAGCGAACTTAATGAGCTCAAATTCAAACTAAAAATAGCCAGCACTATCACAATAAAAGGGACAACATCATCTAGTTTTCCATGTGTCTCTATCTTCATGCTTGAAGATATTTTTATTTCCTAGATTAATTCTCATATTGTCTTAAGATATTTTGTAAATATTTTTTGTATAAATACTTCACCTTTCGAAGTATTTAGGGTGGATTCAAAGACATTTCTGTAGACATTTTCCTATCAAGTTAAAATGTTATTGTATCAAGACTAGCTTGGCTTGCTGGATCAAGGAATAAAGTAAAGACATTTCACAAGATTCTTATGTAAAGCAAAAATCAAATAAGTATTTTCTCTCATGTGTATTATTTTTTTTTCTTTATGTTTATTAATAATCATATTTGTTTCTATGAAATCTAAATGGTAAACTAGGAATGATATTTTAGAACTGGCTTTAATGCTCTTTGTCTTCACTGTTTACATTCTTAATGTTTTTTGCTAAACTATCTTAGTTAGGGAATTCTTAAATGCTCCCTTACTTCCATAGTTTCCCCCTCGGTCTATAGTAAAGGATTCTTAGTTTCCCTTTGCTCGTGATCAACTCCTGCTCTTCATCTTGATCCCAATCTAAGGATTCCTCATTTCCCTTTCACCCTGGTTAGGACTATCTCATCCATTGAACCTGAAGATTTGCCTTTTGCTTTGCTAGCTTGCCCTATGAACACTCCCTTTGGTGATATGGTCCAATTAAGTAATCCTTTGATTGATTCCATAGCCCAATGGCTTGAAGGCCTTGCTCCATCCATATGTTCCTATAATTCCACCACCCAACCAAATTCAAAACCTTATGAACACTAAGAATTAGCCTAAAATCCCACCCAAAACAAAATTAAATTATAAAGAGAGAGCCCTCTTTGGACTTAGGTTGGCTAGAACCCAAGTCTAAAAGATTAGGTTTGTGGTTACCTCAGATTATTCCTTCTTTTGATAACTTCTAGGGAAGACTTATGAGAGATAACACTTCATATAAACAAATATAACACAAATAACAGATGCAGATACAAAATAATTTGCCAAAGATTATTCTTTATTAAGATAGATCTTTCAATACATACAACTGCTCGACCTGTGCACCCAACTGTAGATGGTTTGTGCACTCAACTAAAGACTCTTCCAACACCTCTACGCACTCAGCTGTGGAGCCTTTCCTTAAAAACAAAATACTCTATTACTTGTGCTCTCTCTATCTGATCTAACGATTCTATGATCTTCAACAAAGATTTAAATGTCCTTAAATACATTTCATTGCTACAAAATCCATGGTCCACGTACCATGGACTCAACAAAACAATGAACTAAAACTCCAATACCTATTACAAAATGAGGGGCTTCAACCCACCCCAAAGTCACTAGACACTTGCATTATAAATCCAACTTTGTGGAATCTGCGCAATCCACTCCTCAAAATGTGGAGTCTTCAACCAAAACTGGACCAAGTTGGGTTGCGCCCAACAGGCCCCCAACACTTACATGTGACTCGACTCGAGTCACTCAACTCCGGTGCCCTTTATTTTTGTTGCAATGTCATTGTAGATGGCACTGTACTATTGGATAGTTATGCTACCTGCTTTCCCTATTAGCACACTTCTTCGAGCAATGCCTTTTTGGTTGGTCCGACCATCTTCTACAACACTTACTTCTTCCTCTATCGTAGCTCCCAAGCCTTTCATCTACTGCTTGCGAAAATTCGAGGGCCTCATCCTACCACATTTGATCTCTATCAAAATATTCTCTTTCCTTCGAAGATCTTCAATCTCATTATGGAGATTCTTCCCTTTAGTGATGCTGGTGAGCCTCTGCGAGACTAGTAGGGCCTTCATAGTTGCCAGGATCTCTTCCAATCCCTTCTACTTTTCTTGTAGCTCCTCTTCAATCCTCTAAATGTTTTGATCCTCCTACAGTGAGGTCCAAATCTACATATCTCAGCTAGTAAATTTCCACAATCTTCCACTGTGTCGGAGATGCCCTTCATTGTAGATTTTAGATCTCTATATCCCTTTGCTCACATACTTCTAGTGGTGTGGCTGGATGCATCCTTATTTTCATCTTGGAAATCTTCACTTCATATTCAAACTTTAGTTCTGCAATCTTATTCTTTGACTCCTTTATCATGAGGTCGAGCTTCTCGACCTTCTATGGTGGCAGTTCTTCTTCGCAGACCTTTGTGTCTGGGAACTCACTACAAGTTTGTGCAATGGCTTCTTCTAGTTGTTGTTGTTGTTATTGGGATGCTGCATCCTTTTGTTTGATCAATTGATCTAGCTCCTTCTTCAGCAAATCACTGCCCTTTTCCACCTGAATGCTTAACAATGAAGCATGATGTTCTCGCTCTTTCAATTCATTTGCAATACTTTGATGGAAGTCGTGTAATACCTAAGTTGGTAGTGTGGTGATGTTCATGTTAACA
>APFE031629359.1:5838-20370 GCA_000404065.3 Pinus taeda
TTTTTTAAAGAACAACAACAACCATATGCATGTAGTCATAAATAAATAAAAACAAATTCCAAAAAAGGCAAAATTTTTGTTGCCATTGATGATGTAGTTGTTGGTGCAGGTGTTGTGTTGCAGTGATTGGTGGTTGGCATTGATGTCAACCAGGGCATGTATTGTAGATAATTGTGTTGTAGGTGGTTTGAGATTTGATCTATGGTTTGTGTCTTGTTATAGATGGATTTGTTGGTTTCTGCAAATGGTTGTAAATTTTTATTGTTGCAGGTGATTTGGCTTCGTTTATGTCAAATGTTTTGGAATTGCGTTGTTTTCAATTTTGTTTAAACATTTTCTTTGGTTTCCTTGCACATCTTTCATATTTCATGAGTAGAGTATTACCATGATATTGGTATGTGTGTGAGGTAGGTTGACATGTGATATTACCTTGGTGCAGATAATCTTGGTATTAACATAACCATGGTATTTGTCCATGGTATTGTTTTGGGTATTACCATGGTACAAGGGTCCTTGATATTGGCATAACCATAGTATTTACCTGTGGTATTAACTTGGATATTAACATGGTATAGGGGTCCATGGTATTGGTATAACCATGGTATTTACATGTGGTATTGACTTGGCGATTACCATGGTATAGGTGTACATGGTATTGGAATAACCACGGTATTTACCTGTAGTGTTGATTTGGAGAATACCATGGTACATGTGTCCTAGGTATTGACATAACCATGGTATTTTCCCATGGTATTGGTTTGGAGATAATTGAGGATAATTTGGAATATACTATAAAAGAAAAGGGAAAAAGTATTGAGTTGTTTTTATTTTTTGGTGATGGTTGAGTGAGTAAGGAATAGTGTGTGTGAGAGAAGAATATTGTGTGCAGTTTGTGCAGGGAATTTTGTAGAAAATATACAACAGTTTACAACAATAGTAAATGGAAACAAAATCAAGGTTCAACCATAATTTCATGCAACAATATGGTGATGGAGTAATGAATGATTGCAGATCATTTCCTATATGATTGTTCATTATATTTTCATAAGAATATATTTTGTGTATACAAAATGTATTATTGATGTGGTTTTTGTAGTGATTGAGTGAGGTGTTGCAAAATTGTTCAGGGTGATTATTGTATTTGTTTTAAGCTTATATTTCTAGAGGTTGTTGTGTTGTTCTAGTTGGGAAGTTCATATTGACTCCAGCCTAAAAATCAATGAAATGAGGATCACATAGAAGAGTGGAGTGTAGGATCCAGTAAATTCAGTATAGAGAACATATTTCTTCATGAGTCCAATCAATGTTGGGTGAGAATCATTGGTCATGGTGGATTCTAGCAGATGAGGTCCGTAGAGTTGTGAGATGAGGATCAAATTTCTTCACGAGTCCAATTGGAGTTGGATGAGGCTCATTGGTCGTGGTGGCTTCTAGAGGATAGATGTCTATAGAGTCGTGAGATGAGAATCAGAGTTATTACTGATAGTAGCCATATGTATTGTATTTTCTATGTATTTAATTGATTGACGAATAGTAAAATTATTGAGTAGTGCATCAACAACAGTGAGTGGGTATTTTCCCTAGAGAGGATTTTCCACCAGAAATATCTTATGTCCTCTTGTGCATGTTTATATGGTTGATTTTATGGTTCACATGTGATGATCTTGGTGTAGCTGCAAATTCAAATTTATTATTTTTTGAGTTGCTTAATGATTTAGGTGATTTGATCTGCTAATTGGTTAATGCATGTGTGTGTCAAATAGTAATTGGAAAATAATTGAAATGTTTTATAATTCCTATCACTACTGATATACCCCCCCAGTAATGAGCTCATTTCCAACAATTGGTATCAGAGCCTAGGTTTCTTTGTTGCAACTTGATTATTGGAAGGTGGATTTGGGAAAATCATGCATTATCAAGATGCTCTACGACTCAATTCCTCAAATTTTTTAACATGGAGAGAGAAGGTGAAAATAAAAATTATGCTAGAGGATTTGAAGTTTAGAGAATGGTGATAAATGGATATGAAGATAAAAACCCTTTAAATCAAGCTCAATTATTAGATGCATAGGCTAGATGTGTAATGTATGATAATCTTCATGATTTCTATGCTAAGAAAATATTAGATCTCAAGACTGCTAAAGAGAATTGGGATAAGTTGAATGCATTGCATGGAATAGAGATATGGAGGAATGATGAAGAAAAGGAGAAATTAGTTCAAGACAAAACATAACTTAGTGCAACAATAGAAAAAAAATAGAGATTTGAGAAAGATTCTCCAATTCCTTGAAGAAAGAGAGTATAATTTCAAGAAAGAAATTGAAGATATAAAAACCCACTTGGAGAAAGAAAACATAATTGAAGAGAAGATTGGCAGACAACTCAAAGAACATATTAGCATTTGTGAAAATTTAAATATTGAGGTGGTTTTAGCAAAATAAGATGAATTAGCCTGATTAAGATATCAATTAGAAAAATCCAACAACCAGCTATCTCAATATCGAAAGGTGGAGAAAAGAACCAGGATTTTGGATGAGATTCGTATCAGTCAAAGATCTTTTCTTATTAAAACCATATTTGGTTTTGAAGGAGAATCATGCTTTATGAAGGAAAAGGAGAAAGGAGAGGACAACAATATTGCTGAAAAATAAAGTCAAGCAAAGGAAAAGGAACCAACCTCAACAAAGACATGTAAACCACAACTACTACATGCAACACTTCAGAAGAGAAAGGAAGTAGCCAAGCTTTTATGGTCCCAAAATTTGTAATAAAAGGTATCAAAGTTTATTTTATGGTTTTTGATTTTCTTGCAATAGTTTTGGACATGGAGCAGTGGAGTGAAAAGACTTTGCAAGGAAACAAAGGTTAATGTTGAGGAATGCAAACCATGGTATATTTTTTAATAGTATTGAACGTTTCAAGATTGGTAACCTTGGCCACAAGGCATTAGCTTGAAGATATAGTAGATCAAAGCCTACAGAAAGTCCACACAATCCATTAACGACAACTAAATTTCGGAGGAAAAAACATGAGGTACAAAGAACTATTCCTCCAAAGGTTTTCAAGAAAGTAAATCATGTTTAAAAAAAAGGAAAGATGACAGAAAAGGATCCACATGATAGAGAGTAACCTCACAAAGTTTGGAGGAGAAAGGAGCAACAAACCACTCCCACTCGAATATAAGGCCTGTATGGTCTTAGGGGGAGCATATGGCTGCATTATGGGCTACATGTGATTTATTAGAAATGTTGTCATATCATAAATGTTGCATGAACATTTTGTTGCAAGTGATTGTCTTGGATTTGCAACACTGAAAACTTTTGTTGCAAGAGATTATTTAGAGACGGCACATGTGCTGGGGGAGAATCTCACATGCTTCCAATTTGTAGTGGTTTATTAATGGCATCATGATCCATGCTAGCACAAGAGGGAAAAGAGGTTGTTAAGAAAAAGTTGTTATCCCATGCATTTATCTAATCTTGACCATTGTAGGATCTATAAGAGTTTGTAGAGCATATATTTTCAGTTTTCATAGCTAACATGGATCTTCATAGTTTTTGTATCACTTAGCATGCATGTTTATGGCTCTTATATTGCTTCTAGATGGTGTTATTTTTGTCCTCTATGGAGTATAGGATAAAAGAATGCACATCGTCATTGGCTTCTCTAGAGTTTGTGTGAAGCATAATTGATCATCACTGATATATATAGGAGAAGTATGTTAGTTGTTGTTGGTTTTATTACATATGGTGTGATGTTATTTCCATCAGATATTGAGTTATTGGTCACAATGTTGCATGATCTCTCACCTATGTTCTTTACCATCATTAAGGAGATTAATTGTTGTTACTTTGTCTATGTTGCATTTAGTATATGTCTTTATGGTTCATTGTTGTTAGTCTTTCTATTGATAGATCTTCTGCTACAAGGGTAGCACTGCTCTAAGTTCAAGATTAATTGTTGCTGCTTAATTATTGACATTATGCATATGTGGCTTGGTGGTTACTAGTGATATGATATGCTAGTACTGGTTGGAGGACTTATTATTTAATAGAGCAATGGTTTGCTGCCATAATAGGTTAAGGCTTATCTTATTTGGGTTCCCTTATGATGTGAGATCTGTTGACTTGATTTCTGCTACATCGAGAGGGTGGTTGCTTCTTGTTGTAAATAGTGCACATATTTTTGACATGTTTGTTGCTGCTACTATATAGACATTGTGTTGGTTGGTGCATTTTGGATGATGTGAGATGATGGCCATATGTTGCTGCTGCAAATTCATGAGCTACCTTTATGTGTTAGATGTTTTTTTTATAGATTGAATTTTATGCTACTCAATTTTTATCCTCAATATGTGCAACTGTTGCTTGTTTTCATATATTTTATGATTGGTTGGTTGCTACTACTATCATAAATTTTTCTAATAGAAGATGGTTCCTTGATATAGATGGATCTATCTTATGCACGTGGATGGTTATATGCATGATGAGATTTACATATTGCTTGTCAAGGGGTTTGATTGAGTATGCCTTGGAGAAAGGCATCAGTTTTTGGCTATGTATTGGAAAGTTTTTAGCATCATGTAATAGCCACAACTTTCATATTGTACTTCATCATTTGCAGTCATGTATCATGTTCATGAGGCCTTGTAATCAAGTGTTCAAGTCTAACCAGGTGTTCAAATTTATGCTCAAAAATCAAAGTGTCATAATTTTGTTAAACCTAGCCTTAGATTGAAGATCTCGTCATTATGAATCCAATGGTATGATTGACACTCAAATACAAGCTCGTATGCAGAAGTTAGAGAGAGTCAAAGTTTAGGTTTGACTTGGACACGTGGCAGGATTAGATGACGTCGCAAAGCCCTTCAGCGAATGAGGAGGTTCCAAGTGGCAGGCAACCATTAGGCCCCACATATCACAAATCGCAAAATACAAGCGGGTCGACATTAGAAATCGGCTCTCGAGCAGAGAAGGATGCGATGTATTGAACGAAGTTGCAATTGTGATGGATCGCAGTCACAGATTAGTGAAGGGAACAACACTACAGAATCATCCCCAGTAGGTACCAGGTTGTGATGTGATATCACAATTGAAAATCGCAATCGCAACCCACAAAAAGCAGAGTCCTACATTTTATTACTTCTGATTCATCACTAATTGCGATGTGTGATGGGATCCCGAATGCAATAAGTTATGCATTCTGATTAATAATCTTGTCGAGTCTGCCGATATTACAATGGCATAATCGCTCGTGTTTTTAAAATACCGTAATGCCATATGACTCATTGATTGTGATTTGTGATAAGACTCGACCAACAAGTCATGGCTCGCCACGTGGCGAAACTTTTGCCCAGTTAGTAGATTTTGGGGCTAATTTGTAGGATCATGCAGGATGTGGAGCATTTTGTGGAATGAGTAACGAGAGAATTGTGAGAGTTCATAACTTCTTCATTTCTTATCCAAATTGGATGCAAAAACAGGCTAGATGGCCATGTTTGAGTATTTTGAACTCATTGAGATAGGTTGTAGAGGCATTTGAACATTGTAAACACACTTTTGTTGTAATTTTGAGCATAATAGAGAGGCCCAAGCATTGGAAGTTGGACTAAGCAGACGTGGCCCAGGAGGGGTGAACTCCTCATCAAATCTTTGTGTTGTGTGTTGTATTTTGATGTTCTTTTCTATTATTTTGTTGTTGTTCAACATATGTTTTATGTTAAATTTGTTATAACATTTACATAAGAAATTCTCATGGGAATTAGTTAATTAAGAAAAAATGGTGAATCCTTAAGCACTTGATAAGAAAACGATAAGCATCTTGGGTTTTATTTTGAATGGGGAATTAGCACAACATTACTAATCTTCTCCATTTCGGATCAACTTGGTATTGGAGCACTGGTTTTTTCTTACTAGATTTTCTTTGTGAAAGAAAGATTTAATTGTTTGCAAGTGTATGTCATGCTTACATGGTTAAAACTCAAAAGAGGAGAAGAAAATCTAGTTGGAAGCCCTGAAGTCGGGTCAAGGGGAAGAGGAGAAAGGTTGCCAGAATCTCCAACACCAGTTTAGCCTCAAATTGTAGTTGACACTCCAGAGATCATGTTTCATGAAGGAGAACCTACAAACATGACAGAAGATGAGAAGACCTTCAGAAAGGCTTTCCTTCTTATGACAGAGATGCTGAAGGTCCTCTATGAAGAGAGGAATAGCAGGTTGCAAGGAGAAAGTTCCAGGCCTCCCAAAGGAGAAGGTTCTTCAGGAGGAGGTAATGGAAAATGTGGTAATGGGAATGGAGGCAAACATCCACCCTATCCACCATCTTCTTCATCTTCATCTTCACACTCTTCCACTAATACAACCCTTACTCATACTCATCATCATTCTTCAAAAGTAACTAGTAAATCACCTTTTCTAAAACTTGATAATAAATTCTAGTTGACCATGTATAACAGTGAAGTTAATGTAGAAAAGAGGGATAACTGGATTCGTCAGCTGGAGGTGTATTTTAGAATTCAGAACCTTCAAGAGCATGATATCAAAATTCAATTGGCTTCATTGAGAATGGAGGGTGCAATGCTCATTTGGTGGGAAGCAAGGACTCACGACGAGACCAAAAAACATGGTAAGCTCTCTATTGCTTGGTCTGATTTCATTACTGCTATAAAAATAAAATTCTACCTTTTAGCTTATATGCAAAAAGCTACGATGAATTGGAAAAATTTCAGACAATTAAAAGGTCAAAATGTGCAAGAGTATACTCAGGAGTTTAGGAGAAGAGCTCTTATGGTAGGAGTAGACTTGTAGTCATAAGATACTTTGTTGAAATACATAGGAGGTTTACATAGCTATCTTCGACACACCATTCTTATGTTTAATCCCATGAATCTTGATGAGGTCCGTGTTCAAGTTGCACACCTCGAAGCAAGAGGGAAAAATTTAGAAGAAGAAGGTAAGAAGAAGCCATTCCAGAGTGGTGAAAAAGGAAATAAATCTAAAGGAAAGTAGAAGAAAAATGCTCCTGTTCAGAAAGAAGGGGAGAAACCCGTGTGCAAAACTTGTTCCAAAGAGGGCCATGATGAAGCACATTGCTGGAAGCTTCATCGTGAATTAAGACCAAAGAAATTTAACAATAAAGGGAAACATAAGACAAACATTGTTGTACAACAAGACTTGGGTTCCAACTCAGGTGATGAACCAAAGATTGCAGCCACAATCATTAAAGGGAAAGTCATGGAAAAAACAAGCAAAGAGGAAACCATGGCAAGCACCAGCACAACAAATATCTCCAACAATGCTTCAAATGAAGAAACTAGAATTGATTTGTTCCATATCAGAGTTATTTCCAAACACACCAAGATTGATACGTTGTTTGATAGTGAATACCAGACAAATTTAATTTCTAGAGACTTGGTCAAGAAGTTGAATTTGGAAACCATGCCTCATCATAAACTGTATTCGTTGGGTTGGATAACCAAGGATGCAAATCTTCAGGTCACAAGGAAATGGGTTTTCAAGTTTGCTATTACTTCCATATTCATTGATGAAGTGGAATTAGATTTAGTGTCGCTGGATATTTCTGGAATTGTGTTGGGAAGCCTATATTTATATGACCAGAAAGTTGTCTTCCATAGTTTTGAGAACAAATATCATTTGTTCAAAGATGATGTGGAGTATATTGTGAGAGCCCATCATAGAAAGCTTAATCTCTCTTTAGCAAGCACAAGGAAAATGAAGCAATTGGTTAATTCCAACAAGAATCTCATGCTCCTTATGATCAATAAGAAGAATGACACGGATTGTGAATCCTTTAGGCTGTGACATGAAGCTGAAAGCCGAATTGGTTGATGTGGTTAATCAATATCGAGATGCATTTCAAGAACCAAAGGGATTTCCACCATAAAGGGGAATTCAACAAGAAATTTAACTACAGCAAGTTTGTCCACTCCCAAATATCGATATGTATCAAATGTCAATTCTAGAAAGTTTAGAGAAAAAAGTCCAGGAATTGTTAGATAAAGGTGTAATTCATCCCTCTACTTTACCATGTGGTTCACCAGTTGTTTTGTTACCGAAGAAAAATGGAGCTTGGTGTAGGTGTGTAGATTATCGAGCTTTGAATAAAATTACCATAAAGAATCGATACCCACTGCCCAGAATAAATGATTTGCTAGATCAATTGAAGAATGAAAAATATTTCACTAAATTAGACTTGATAATTGGATACCATCAAGTTAGAATAATTGAGGATGATATTTGGAAGATTGCTTTTAAAACCAAATAGGAATTGTTTGAGTCGCTGGTTATACCTTTTAGTCTTTGCAACACTCAAACTACATTCATGAGAGTTATGAATGATGTTTTAAGATCCTTTCTTGATGATTTTGTAATTGTCTATTTAGATTATATTTTGATATTCAGCAAATCATGAGAAGAGCATGTCAAGCATGTGAGGAAAGTGTTGGATGTCTTGAGAAAAGAATAATTATTTCTGAAGATGTGAATTCGGGAAATCATCCTTAGTATATTTGGGCCACATAGTTGGAGGAGGTGAGCTGAAGATTAAACCCTCTAAAGTTTCGGTCATTGTGAATTAGCCAATACCCAAATCAGTCACAGAAGTAAGGAGTTTTTTGGGAGAAACGCAATACTGGAGGAAGTTCATTGCCAATTTCTCTTCCATAGCAACTCCACTACATGCTTTGACCAGTTTGAAGGTTGTCTTCCAGTGGATAGGCAAACAACAAAAAGAATTCGATGCTTTAAAACAAAAGATCAGTTCAGCCCTAGTTTTAGCATTGCTAGATTTGAAACAACCTTTTGAAATACAAACAGATGCAAGTGACTACACCATGGGTGCAGTTCTTTTACAGCATTGTAAGCCCATTTCATTTCATTCTAAGATTTTTAATGGTGTTGTTATTAACTATCCTACATATGATAAAGAGCTTTATGCATTATTGCAAAGTGTGAAGAAATGGAAGCATTGTTTAATGGGAAAAGAAACCATTATTCACACCAATCACCAAACTTTGCAGTATTTGCAATCTCAAACAAAATTACAACAATAAAGGCACATTCGTTAATGGGATTCTTATAGCAATTCCACTTGGTAATTAGGTACAAGAAGGGTATTTATAACAGAGTCATTGATATGCTTTTTAGACTGGTTTTTAATGTAGCCATTTTACTTAAGAATCATTATGTCTTTCCTAAAAGTTATGTTGAACAATATGCACATGATGTTGACTTTGAAAAGGTATATTCAAACTTGAGTCAAGGCCACCAAGTTGAGGAATTAGACTACCATGTAAATGATAATCGATTGTATCATTTGGGAAAACTTTGTGTTCCACAGGGAGAGAGTAAATGTCACAAGGGAAGTGCACACTTCACTTATTTCTCGACATTTTGGTGTAAGTAAAACAATGACAAATCTTTAGAGGTATTTTTACTGGCCTCGTATGCTTGAAAGTGTGTCATGTTTTATCATAGGTTGTTCATTGTGTGCAGTTAGTAAGCCTAGTAATAGTACACTAATATTGTACGCACCACTTCTAGTACCTTCACATCCATGGGAGAGTGTTTCTATGGATTTTGTAGGAGGTCTTCCTTTGTCAAGAAAAGGTCATGACTCTTTGTACATAGTTGTGGATAGGTTTAGCAAGATGTGCATATTAATGCCTTGTAAAAAAAAAAAATTACAGCTGAACAAATAACTCAAATTTCTTTCAAAATGTATGGGTTCATTTTAAATTACCTACTTCTATTGTAAGTGATCGTGATTCCTGATTTGTTGGGAATTTTTGGTCAAATTTATGGAACTTGATGGACACCAAGTTGAAGAAAAGTACAACCTTCCATCCGCAAACACATGGTTAAACTGAAGTGGTTAACAGGACAATTATTCACTTGCTAAGAGGATATTGCAATATACATCCGAAATTGTGTGATGAACAGTTGCATTATATTCAACATGCTTACAACTGAGAAAAACACTCTTCTACTCTAACTTCACCTTTTGAGGCATGTCTTGGTCATTTTCCTAAATCACCTTTGGATTTCATCTTTGAGAAATATGTAGTTGTAGATGGACATAGCGACATAGATATAACAAAGAAATTCATTGAGAAAATTCAGTTGATTCACCAAATAGTTCAAGAACAACTAGAAAATATTCAAGGCAAGTATAAGGCAAGGCATGATAAACATTGTGTGGATCATCAGTTTCAAGTAGGTGATGAATTTTGGCTTTACATTAGCAAGGAAATGCTTTAAGGTGAACGTAAAAATCTGAAACCAATCTGTTATGGTCCATTTAACATTCTGGAAAAGATTGGTAATAATGCTTTCAAGCTTGATTTTCCTTCATATATGCAAATTTATTTCGTTTTTAATGTTGAAAATTTGAGATTGTATGAGCCTCCTTTGATTGAAGATGAAGGAGAATGTGTACAAATTCCATCAATTGCAGATTTTTCTCTGTAATTCCTTGATGAGCTTCAACAAGACACCACACTTGACAGAAGAACAAGGTCATCAAAGAGGGGAAATGTTGATTATCTTCGAGTGGGTCTCAAAGGTACAAATCCATCAAAGGTAAAATGGATTGAAGAGAGGATGGTGGGGGAAAAATACCCTCATCTGTTCAATAACTGAATATAATCTTTAGGGGTCCAAAAGACTTCTAATGGGGAGGAGTGATTAGGTGCTCAAGTTTATGCTATAATAAAAATGTGTTAGAATTTTGTTAAGCTTAGCTTCAAATCGAAGAGTTCATCATTATGAATCCAATGGTGCAAATGGCACTCAAATCTGAGCGTGTATGCAAAAGTTAGAGCAAGTCAAAGTTCAGGTTTGACTTGGACACATGGCAGGATTGGATGATGTGGCAAAGCCCTTCTATGAATGAGGATGTGCCAAGTGGTAGGCTACCATTGGATCCCACATATCACAAATTGCAAAAGATAGGTAGGTCGGCATTAAAAATTGGCCCCCGAAAAAGGAAGGATGTGATGTATCGACCGAAGTTGCGATTGGGATGGATCACAATCGCAAATTGGCGAAGGGAACAACACTATAGAGTTGGCCTCAGCAAGTACTAGGTTGCGATGTGATATCATAATCGCAATCACAACCCGCAAAAGACAGAGTCTCACATTTTATTACTGCCGATTACAATGTGAAATGGGATCCTAGATGCAATAAATTATGCATTCCAGTTAATAATCCTATCGAGTCCACCAATATTGCAATAACACAATAACCTGTGTTGTTCACAGATTGTAAGCCTGCAACACTCACCGATTATGATTTGCAATAAGACTTAGTCGATAGGTTATGGCCCACCGCGCGACGAAATTTTCACCCAGTTAGTGGAATTTGGGGCTAATTTGTAGGATCACGTCGGATGTGGAGCATTTTGTGGAACGAATAGAGGGAGAACTGGGAGACATCACAACTTCTTCAGTTCTTATCTAAATTGGATGCAAAAAAAGGGTAGATGGCCATTTTTTAGTATTATGAACTCATTGAGATAGGTTGTAAAGGAATTTGAGCATTGTAAACACTCCTTTTTGTAATTTTGAGCATAATAGAGAGGCCCAAGCATTGGAAGGTGGACTAAGGAGATGTAGCCCAGGAGGGGTGAACTCATCATCAAATCTCTGTGTTGTGTGTTGTATTTTGATGTTCTTTGCTATTATTTTGCTGTTGTTCAGTAGATTTTTTACGTTAAATTGTTTATAACATTTACATAAGAAACTCTCATGGGAATCAGTTAATTAAGCAAAAATGGTGAATCCTTAAGCACTTGATAAGAAAATGATAAGCATCTTGGGTTTTATTCTGAATGGGGAATTAGCATAGCATTACTAATTTGCTCCATTTTAGATCAGAGACTTTGGGTTCATGTTGTCATGACTTGGTGATAGGAAGAGTTATGAGCCATGTCAATTTTTTGATGTTATGAGTTTTCGCAACCATTTTTGGGCTATTGTATATCATGTTATAGCCATTTTGCAGCCTTTTATTTCATTATAGAGCCATGTACTTACATTATGTTGGATATCATTGTTCATGGTCATGCTGGAGAGAGAATTGGTGTTTAGCATCCCTTGATGAAGAATGAACTAACCATTCATCAGGGTTGATGGGTATTGCTTCAATTTTGTATTACATATCAACCATATTGTGTTAATTCATTCCCTTGGTCCATGAGGTGTAGCCTTTAGCTAGAAGGAATTGGTTGTAGGTTGATGATGTTGATGTGAGTGTGGTTATTGATAAGTTATGGGTATTATGTCATTGCTTGAGGATGCATGATTTTGTTGTTGATTGGTCATCATGTATCTAATGCTATTGTATCAGAGGATTTTTTTGTTGTTGCTAGAGAGAATGTTGTTTCTCACATTATGTTGTCATTGCTGGTTGAGAGTGGTGTTCATGGAGAGTTTGATGTTGTTGCATCAAGAGAGTGAGAGTTATTGTTGTTGTTTTCTTATTATTATCCTAGTGGGTGTTCATTTGGTTTATTATGGCTAAAGAAATTGACAAAGGCAATGAAAAGGCATTGAAAAGGAAAAGAGGCATTAATTGACATTTATTTACGAAAATAATGGAAATTAGGAGATAATGAAGGTGAAAGGTCACAGGTTGTACGTGAGGAAGAAATTGAAGGAAAATTAAGGAAAAAAAAGAAAATAGAGGCCTCATTGATAAAAAGGCTTCTGAAGATCAGTTCACAACATTTTGTCAGTTCAGTTTTGGAGCTCTCTCTCTTTCTCATACTCTTGCACACTTAGAGCATCCTTGGAGAACTCTAGCATTGGAGAAAGGAAGGCAAGGGAAGGACAAGAAAGAAAAGGAAAGAAAGGGTCAAGTAAGGAATATTTGGATCAAGTGACTACATTGGGATTACTTGCAGGTATCGAGTTGCATGTATGATTTCCTTACTAGTTTCGGCATGCATGGTACATGCATGTGTGTATTTGGTTCTCTTGTTGTCATTGGCATGGGTTTTTCTAGGTGTGACAGTGGTTTCAAACTTTCCTTCCCATTTTTGGGTGGCCATGATGTGATGGGGTTTTTTCATTTAGTTGAGCTTTGGATTGGGAACTAGGTGAGGTGGTCTTAGGAAAATTCGTAAGGGCCTAGGAATCCCTTGATCGGTAATGGCGAAATTGTGGTAAAGCCTTAGGGTGGAGATGGGAAAATTACTAAAGATATTGGTGAAGCAATTTGGAGGCAACCAAGATTGTTTAGGGCCTAGTGATGCCTTGATAATTTTTGGCGGGATTGCGGTAAAGCCCAATAGTGTATGTTTTTTGTTTGGGCCTAGGATTCCCTTGATCGGTAATAGAGGGATTGTGTTAAAGCCTAGTTGTATAGGTGAGGGTTTCAAGCCTAGGGTTCCCTTGATTGGTTTTGGCAGGATTACAGTAAGGCTGAGGAAGCCATGGTTTTTTTGTTGTGAGTCCCACATTCATGCTTAGAATATGACACAGGAATAATTGGCTGAAAGAAAGATTTGGTTCAGCCCAATCTATGGTCGAGTGGTACGTGGAAGTCCATGAATTGGTTGGATTTTCATATGTTAATAAGAGTTATTTTCCTCTTGTATTTCATGAGTATTTATACTTGTTATTATGTGGCTTTGATGGTTGTTCTATCATTGTAAGTATTATAGTTATATGTTGGTTATAATCATGGTTTTATGACAAATTTTAGTTATGGATCTCATCATGTTTTGATTGGTAAATGAATGGTTAATGAATGTATGACCTAATAGATGATAATGTAGCTATTGTGAGAGGACATCATAATTTCTTGATGATTTTCAGATAAGTATGAGACCCCTATTTTCATATATGTAATTATGACCTGTAGACTACATGTTCACTATGTGTTTGACATAATTCTTATCTTGGTTAGGCCTTGTTAGGAAATGTTCTTGTATAATTTTTCATTAATGGATTTTTCCTTGTGTCATTCATCATTCTAGAAAGCTATATCAAGTTCTGGGTAGAGGTATGGATCCTAGCCCTGAAAAAGTGGCTCAGATGTCAGGGTTGCATGCATAGAACTAGGTAATTTAGACTACAGTCGTGAGGAGGTAGAGTTATCCATGTGAATGGAGTCTTACAATCACCGGATTTCCTTGTTATTCAAGTGATTTGGAATCCAATTTAGTGAAAAAGTAATATAGTTGAGGGTCTGGGCATTTGGAGTGGCTGTTTAGCTTCTAGGTGTCTTGTAGCTCCCGAGGGAAGTCAATAAAGTTTTTGTTGGGTGATTCCACTTATCTAACTGTACCTAGGAGTTTGAGCCATATCATAGTAACACTTTGTCACATATTTACCCTGGTGGATCAATGCACTTGGGTAAGTTTGGGAGGAGGGTGTTACAGATGACAACTGAAGGAGAAGACTATTACTCTGTTGCTAGTATGTATGTTTGTGTTTGTCTGTCTGGTATTTGTAGGAGTGAATGGTTGGGTCTGTAGGTTCTACACAACCTTGATGTAAAGTTCATA
>APFE031629359.1:29359-47745 GCA_000404065.3 Pinus taeda
TACCATACCTTTACCATGAAGTATCCAAAGGCCCTTTTCTCCAATATGTCCAAGCCTTTGATGCCACAGCATGGTCTTCTCTCCAAAGACCACTAGATTTTCTACTCCACTTTCAGGAGCCACAGAACTATTGCACCCATCAATAACAGTGCTACCTTGTAGCTTGTATAGAGTTCCAATCTGAACTCCCCGCACAATACCAGTGCTCCCCGAACCATCTTGCAGGTATCCTTCTTGAACATTATTTTTACACCTGCATCATCCAGTTTGCCAACAGAAAATAGATTTCTAGCTAATGTAGGAATATGTAGAACACTTGAAAGCATTCTAACCCTTCAACTTTGTAACTTCAACTTTACTTTTCCATGACCAATGATTATAGCCTTCCTGTCATCCCCCAAGAAGACATCACCACCATCATATTTCTCATACTCGCAGAACCACTCTCTATGGGGAGTGAAGTGAAAGGATGCACTTGATTCAATCAACCATGCCTCATGATCTACATGTGTACTTGAAGAAGCCAAGTACACATCCCCACCTTCATCTGAGGTGGTTTTCACCTCTATCGAAGGAGCCTCATCAGACCCCTTTCCTTTATCAAGAGCTTTAGATTTACAGTCCCTTTTGTAGTGCCCTTCCTTTTCACATTTCCAGCACACCACCTTTACAGGTTTTCCTGGAGATTTAGATCTCCCACTCGATGACTTATTTTTGTTTATTATCTGGTTCTGCCCTCATACAGAAAAGGAATCACCATTTTGGCTCTCCATATTTTTCCATCTCATCTCCTCTGTCAGAAAGGATGACACTATTTCATCAAAATGCAAGGCAATTGCATTGCTACCTATTACAATAACCAAACTATTCCACGAATCTGGTAGAGAACACAACAAACTAATGCACTTATCTTCATCTAAAATTTTAATATCAATAGATGCTAATTGACTTACCACAGTATTAAATGCATTTAGTTGCTCTGTCACTGAGTCTCCATCTTTCATCCTCAAGTTATATAGCTTTTTCCGTAGGAACAGTTTATTCACTAGAGACTTAGATTGGTACAAAGTCCCTAACTTGTCCCACAAAGCCTTTTCCATAGCTTCCCCTGATACATTCAACAATACTGAATCGAAGACACACAATTGTATTGTGCTCTTTGCCTTTTGATCCAACTTCTTCCATTCTTCATCGAACACTCCCGTTGGTTTAGTACCCGGATCTACATGATCCACTGGTCTTTATCCACCAACAGATCCTCCATCTTGAGTTTCCACAACTCAAAACTCTGACCATTAAATTTCTCGATCTCTATCTTTCCACTGCTCACCATCTTCTTTCACCACCAGCATCGATCTCGTAGATCTCCCACTGAACAGGGTCTACCACAGGCCCTAGTGAAACCCCTCGGCAACAAAGGCGTCCCCTTGAAGCCAAAATAGCTCTGATACCAAATATAGGTTTTAACTTCGTACAGAAATTACCTACATACGAATTCTAAAACATAGAAAATAAACAATGCAAGATCATAACACATAAAACACATATACACAGGGATTCCCCCCTTGGATCCCAAAACCGGGACTACCAGCTTTATTTTTCATTATGTTCCTTTCAATGTTACAATACATATTTATACATGCCGAAGCATCCAATACCATGGACCGAAAACCATCGCATCCAATACCATGGACCGAAAACCATCACATCCAATACCATGGACCGAAAACCATCGCGTCCAAAAATCATGTGCGAAAATCATGCACAAAACCATAGGTGGGTCCGCCTAACCTAACATAGGGTCCAAAACCAAAATTTTCTGGGGCGTTGCCTTGGACCCCATAAAGTGGGGTTACAGGTGCCCTTCAAACCCCCTGTTAAGTATGTGGAAAGAATATAACACAACCCAACATGGAGTTTTGGAGCAAGAAGGAAAAGGAAGAAAAGGAAAGTGCAAGAGGGCATCAGGATCAGCAACTACACTAGTTTTTCTTGTAGCTATCGAGTTGCATGTATGATTTCTTCACTAGTTTTAGCATGCATGGCACATGCGTGTGTATTCTTGGTCATGATCTGTCACTGGCATGGAGGATTTCTTAGATTGATAGTAGATAACCTAGCCTTCTCATTTCCTGGATAGTCAGGGTGATTGTGGGTTATTTTTATTGTTTTGTTTTGGTTGGTCTCATGATTCCTTAGCTTGGGTTGAGTTATCAATTCTGGGAGCCTTGGTTGGAACCGATTTGGTCATGGTTTGGGTGATGCCTGACCATGAGGTGGAATCACTATTTGATTGGTTGAGGTGGATGGCCTTTGGAAGCCTTGGATGAGTTTTGATTGATGTGTTCTATGAGATCCCACATTCGTGCTTGGAATATGGGATGGGGGTGAATGGCTAATGAGATATTTGGCTCAGCCATTCTACGGTCGGGTGGAACATGGTAGTCCCATCTCTGGTTGGTTCATTACATTCATTAATGAAAAATCCATTCCCTTGATTTTCATCTGTAAAGGTACTGATATATTTATGGATTTGATGGTTGATATGTTTATTGTACTTTTGTTCCTATTATGTTGGTTATATGTGCATTTTAAGACAACAACTATCTGTGGCTCTCAGCATGTTTTTACTTGTATGTGAATGGATAATGTGTCTATGACCTAATAGATGATAATGTAGCAAATGGCATGAGGAAACAATGGTTCATAGTGATTCTCAGATAAGTATGAGATCCCTATGCTTGACTCTGTTATTTACACCTGTAGATTACATGTCGATGATATGTTTCATGAAATGCCTGTCATGGCTAGTAGGGATCCAGTCAAGGAAGTATTTGCTTTAGTACTTTCATTTCCATGTTACTTTACTGATTTGAAGAGATGGATAAGTTCTGGGCACTGTCCTGGGCTTTGAGCCTGAGAAAGTGGCTTAAATCCTCGGGTCACTGGCACAACACTGATAATTTTTTTCCACAGTCGCTAGTAGGTAGCCCTGTGAGAGCGAATTTAGGTTGATGGTCACTCCCTTGCCCATAACATGAGAACGACTATGGACCAAGAGACCTAAAATAGTAGTGGGACCCAGGGACAAGTTGTCTAAGTGTCTGAATTGTCTTATGAGGGTTCTATTAATGGTGTTGGATGTATGTATGGAGTGTTTCCATCAATTCCACTTCCTTAAGGTGACTTAAGAGGTTGTATCATATCATAGTGGCCTCTCATCGCATGTTTACTTCAGTTGGTCGGTTGCTTGGGTCAATGTGGGAGGAGGGTGTTATAGAGTGGCATCATAACATGGTTCCGCTCTCCTTGGGTTGTGTGTTGGTCATGCATTCATGACTGGTTGCATATGTGTTACTTATGCATGTAGTCCATGTGCTTGTTACATTTGCATGGTGTTGATCATATTTTGTAGTGATGTTGCCATGTGAAGGTTGAAGGTGTTGTATTGGAGTACATCTTAATGTGTGTATGGTTGATTATGCATTGTTATGCACATCAATTGTTGGGGCCTTCATTTTTATTTTGCAAAGGTTTTGATCATTTTGTCAGGCCAAAGAACAAGGAGGAACAGGTGGTATTAATAGTTAACTTGCGGGAAGGACAACTGGACCACAAAGCAGGAATAGGCAGTTACAGAGTGGTTGCAGCAAGGTGGTAGTAGAAGGAAAAGGTAGCCAAGTGGACATGAAGGAGGAGGGGCAGCCGAGGGGAAGAACAGTCAAGCAAAAACTAGAAGTCCAAGTGGTAGAGAAGAATATAAAAGGAGGAGGCACATAAGAAAGCGAGGTTGGTTGGTGAGTTTGTTGAGGTTAGTATTACAAATAGGATAGTTGGTTTCGATAGACTAGTATCAGAATGCGGAAGCTTAGCTGAGCAGAACTTTTGAGCTAGAGAATGAACCCGTGAGTCTGTAAACAGGTATTTCTTATATTCACTTGTGGTGAATGCCAAGATGTATTGTAATGTTGTAATGCTAAGTTAATATAAAGGAAAGTCTAGACTGGTTGTCGAGCATAGTGTGTATGAGTGTACATGATGTGGTGACCCACTTAAAATCTTGAAATGTCCTGTAAGATTCATGCATGTAATAGTTTCTGTGTATTAGATGGTATGTTGTTATCTTGAATATGTGTGTAATGTTATATATCTTTTATCAGTTGCTGCTTCCTTGACTCCATGATGAACCCTTCTTATTTCTAGTCACGACACACCCCAGGTGAGACTCCCTACCCCTTCGGTAAGGTGAAAATGTTGGTGTTTCCTTAGACTACAACGAACTATTGTTAGCTCTCCACGCTTGAACCTAGGGTCTTTTCCCCTTGATGACTCTTTCGTGCCAACAAATTGTTCCACTGTCGGGACTAGAAGTTACAAGAACTAGTTTGGAACATGGTGTCGAGGATATTCAAGAAAGAGATCAGGGATTGGTGGAATCATAAAATAGATCAGTTTGTAACAGAGCAAGCTATCCACAGGAATCAACTGATCGGAAAGGTGAGTGAAGGGATTTTATATGCTAATGGTACCAATGACCAATATGAGATATTATGGTGCAAATTTCTAGAAGCCTTGTACAATTGGTTAAGAAGACTAAAAGGGAAGACTCTGTCAAGGGAGTCGATGACAATTCACCATAGTTGGACTCCCTCAGATCTCATACTACTTCAGTAGTTAGACAATTATCTGACCAAAGTAGTCGACTTTTGGGTAAATACTATAGTGGAAGGATATATAGTCAAGTTTGCCACCGAGAGTTATCAATCCTTCTCAAAGGTAGAAGTGGTATTTGGATCCAAATTAAGAGGAAGGTTGATGAGGGAAGTATCGATGTGGATTAAGATGTTTATGGTAGAAGAATGACTACTTCCCTCACCCATCGCAGAGATGGTGGCGTAAAATACCAGTACCAAGGGAAGGACCTAAGGGGGAATGTTGTTGGTTGGGGAATAGAGATGTTGTTGAAACAATGGATGTGGAAGGGTTGAAGAAAGCTAAAGATATTAGAGCACAGAGGAGAGCATTGCTAGCTAATAAGTGGCAAGCAAGAGTGGTTTAGACTCTAAAGGAAAGAAAGATGGGACCCCACCAAGTAGGAGCAGTTTCAGGAAAACCCCAAGACAAAGGGGGAGAGAAAGAAGTTGCAAAACGGAGCAATATAGGAAACAAGAGGCATAGGAGCCAGGAGGGTGAAAAGGGTCCTTCCTTACAGGTTGCGGGAGGGATAGTGCAGGATAAAATGTTGAGTGAGTATGAAGAGAAGAGAGAAGAGGACATGGGCGATGTTATGAGAATATTATTTGCTGAAGGAGAAGCATCCACTAGGAGTTAGCAGCAATACCCCTGAGACATAGATAACATCCCTCCCAACCTTCCCCTGGTACCTTACTACAATCTAGAGAAATTTGTTATTAAATTAACCAAGGCAATACGGGTACATAGCATGCATGAGAAATATAAGGCCAGATTTAATATTGGAAGCAACAAGGGAATGAGTAGTATTAGTAACTTGGGACTACAAGGATCCCAGCATCCAAGGGACAGAGGGTTCGTGTTGCTAGCTCATACCCAAGTAAACATGGCGGGATCGTTTACCAGATATCTAGAGTTTGCAGGGAGGGGAACTGAAGATGTGGAACAAAACTAGTACCTCTATGAAGCTATTTGGAGATCATGTCAGACTCCAAACAATGTCAGGACAGTGGAGTTCCATACCACGCTAAGGTAGAGAGTTCTGCGTTGGTTTATAAAATGGACAGAGCAAAACCAGAATCCCACGATAGATGATATCAAGACAGGATTCGTGCAGGAATTCAAAGTACCCCAGATAGATTAGAAAGGGTTATCGGAACTGTGGGAGATCAAGCAAAAGGAGGGTGAAACAGCTTGGGAACTCATGAAAAGGTTTAAGGATTCCATTGCTAAGCTGAGTTACACTCTAGATTCGAACCACTAGCAAGACTAGTTTATCAAGGCACTCCTACCCCTCACTAGAACGCCACTGACACAACAGAAAATCGGAACTCTCCAAGATGCTTTGGAGCAAGCATCAACCATAGAGGCCATGGTTGGATATCCTCATGAATATCATGGAGGGACGAGTTTGCAGGATCCGTTGATCATGGATCTTCAGAATCAGATTGCAACTTTAATGGAGAAACTAAAGGATCTTCAACCAGTGCGACCAGCCAGACCCAACGTATGGTGCACACACTGCATGGTGGAAGGACATGTCGTGATAGAATGCCCAAGGTTGCGAGCAATCAAGCATCCGGGGGGGTTCGGTATCATCAAGGACCCCACCAGCTGCAAGAGTTGCAGCAGTAGGAGCGCAAGGATTTTTTCCAGGATGGGATAACCAAGACTATTGTGAGCTCTATAGAATCTATGGACATCTACCACGGATGTGCATGATACTGAAAAAGTACTCCAACGTCCCTAATAACAACTACTGTGAGTTATGTGCATCTTCAACAAATCACATTGACCAGTGTCGAGCACTAGATGCTCTAGCAAAGTGGCTGGATAGGTCGACGTTCGGGATTAATGAGTCAAATCGAGGAGGATGAGGAGGAAATGGGAGAGGAGAAAGAATGGGAGGGAGAGGCCCCATAAGGTGTTACAACTGTGACCAGGAAGGACATGTTTCCAGGGAATGCCCGCTCCCTAGGAGACCATGGTGCTCACAATGCAGGATTAATACTCATGCCACAGAGGATTGCCCAGAACTCATTGCAAAATGGGAGGAAATTATCAGGTAGAGCGGGCTTAACCTAGTTAATTTCGAACCTCGTACTGACGACGGTCTTCCAACAACCAATATTAACATAGTTACAAGAGGAGGAAAGAAAACTAGGGAGGATTGTAGTACGGCAAACCCACCCTTAATTGTTAGAGCGGCATCTCCAAAGAAAGCATATCAGCCTGAGCCCAAAAAATAGTATTATCATGAAGCAGCCAAGATGTTCAAGGGTATGACCGAGAGGAAGGAAGGCCAAAGACATAATGGTCACGTACTTGATCGCAACCAGCTG
Organism: Pinus taeda; assembly: GCA_000404065.3. Classification (NCBI taxonomy): domain Eukaryota; kingdom Viridiplantae; phylum Streptophyta; class Pinopsida; order Pinales; family Pinaceae; genus Pinus; species Pinus taeda. Next base: position 36,394 of record APFE031629359.1, read on the forward strand.
ATTAAAGAATGTTTTAAATTATTCCTGCAAATTGTTGAATATGAATACATTTTAAAGGAGTTGCGGAAAATTTTAAAGTCCGCATTATCAGTGGAGGAAAGGGAAGTGGAACGACCACCTGTCAACCTACCAGAAAAGCCTTGCAGAAGAGTGAGATGAAACAAGAAGAGAAGCAGGAAGGAATTCTGAATTAATGCTCAAGTTGCGGGATTCTAGATCAGGGACACAATGCTAGACCTAGGATCGGATGTAAACATCCTGCCTAGGAAAACATGGGAGGCAATGGGGAAGCCACAACTTAAATACTCACCAATTCAACTAAGAATGGTGAACCAGTATGTATACTACCCATTTGAAGGCTAGAAAACGTAGAGGTAGATGTGGTGAGGGTGAATATGCACACAGGATTTTAGGTGATCGACGTAATGGGAGATAAGGACCCATACCCAGCGCTCCTTGGGATCGACTGGGCCTATGAAAACTATGTTGTCATCGACCTAAAGAAAGAGCTAGTGATTTTAAAAGTAGAAGGAATGAGGGTGATCCAACCCTTGGACCCATATCAAGGGCCCAAGTTCATAGAACTTGTAGATGATAGAGATGAACCAGGAATGTTGGACCAACTATACACCTTAACAGCGAGAAAAAGGGAGGATTACATAAATCATACTGTAGGAGGATCCATCAGCTGGAGAAGTATTCAAAGCTTAGAGACGGTTCATAATCTTCATGGGACACATGGCAGCAAGGAGGATATGAACTAAACATCAGATGTTGTGCAATGATAAGCTGAGTAAATTGGATAGGAACAGAGATAAACGACTATCCCAATTACTAAGAAGTTGAACCTATGGAAATCTTCTTGAACAAGGTAGACAGTGAAATGAGGGAAGTTCAAAATATTCCTTTTATTGATATCATGCTCATGGAAACACCCGCAAGAAGGTGAAGAACCCACTGCAGCGCACTGCCAAACTGGGAAACCATCAAGCAAGCACTGAGGGAAAGATTCGCCCAGGACAACGACCGACCACAGAATAACATGAAGTACAGAGGGAATTCAAGTCCTGAAAGGCACATCAAGGGCTACATACAAGACTAAAAGACCGAGGGAATATCGAAGGATCTATGGGTACATATATTCATACATACCCTAGGAACTATTCCCCGAGCTTGGTACATACAGGAGGAACTTCGCCGACAAACGGCGGATTGGGATGTTTTGGAGGCACAGTTCATTAGCATATTTTCATTTAGAGGTGACGATGAATGCATGACTGAGACACTCCATGCCATAAAAATGGTTATGTTTGCCTCAGGATAATTAGTTGAAGGTTGTCCTAACGAAAGTTCTCTACAGTATCGGTATGACATGAACTCTCCAGAATACATGACCTGCGACAAGGTGTATGCAAAGCCAAAAGAGGATGGTTTAGATGGATTGAGACACCTGACCTTCGAGGAAATAGAAGGAGAGAGAGACATCCAAGAAATTCCCTCAAGAGAAGGTGCTCACCTTCTGCTGATGAAACTAAGAAAACAAAATATTGGAATGGAGAATAAACCCAAAATGGCATCCATAGGGGATTACTGGGATGAACAGACCATGAGAGAAATTTTTGACCTACTACAGGAGTACCAGGACTTGTTTCCAGCTTCAGTAGCAAAGCTAAAGGGGATTAAAGGAGACATAGGGGAGATGAAGATTGTTCTAAGGCCGGATGCTTGTCTGGTAAAGCACAGGCCATATAGACTGAACCCAAGGGTGAAGGAGAAGGTTAAAAAAGAAATCGACAAAATTTTGGAAGTAGGGATAATATTTCCAATAGATGAAACATAGTGGATAAGTCCAATAGTCATACAAAACAAGAAGGATGTGACCAAAATCAGAGTATGCATTGATTACAGAATGGATCTGTGCATGACCCATTATCGACACCCTTTAGTGATGAGGTCCTGGACAATGTGGTGGGTAACGAAGCATATTTTTTTATATATGGATTCTCGGGCCACCATCAATTTCGGATAGCTGAGGAGGATAAGAAAAAAAAACATTCACTACCAAATGGGGGTCATATACGTACAACGTAATGCCCTTCGGATTGAAGAATGCACCATCAGTCTTCTTAAGAATTGTCATTGTTGCATTCTGAGACTGCATTCATAGATTTCTGGAGGTGTACATGGATGACTGGACAATATATAACCTCCTAAAGAAACACACCAACTTACTAAGGGTTATGTTTGAAAGATGGCAACAACTGCAAATTTATTTATATTTTCACAGTCCCATTTAGAACATTGTTAGGCCATATCATCTACAAGGAAGGAGTATGCGTAGACCCAATGAAGGTTGTGGCGATCGTCAACATGGAGTCATCACGCAACGTGAACTAGCTAAGGTCAACCTAGGCCATACAGGTTACTACTGACATTTCATCAGGAATTATGGAAAAATTACTGATTCAGAGGATGCAAGAGTTCATGTGGACTAATGACTGTCAAGCAACATTGAATATATTGAAAGAAAAACTGGTAGGCACCCTGATACTTGTCTATCTAGATTGGAACAAAATGTTTCATGTACACATTGATGCATCAGGAATAGCGCTAAGAGCAGTCTTAGCGCAACTAGGGGAGAAAAATATGGACCACCCAGTGTATTACGCCAGTAGAAAGCTATCAATGGCTGAAAGGAATTATACAACAACCGAGAGGAAGGCATTGGCCATGGTTTATTCTCTCCAAAAGTTTAGACATTACTTATTGGGGGTGCCATTCAAATTCTTCACAAACCATTCTACACTGAAATACTTAGTAAACAAACACGTACTAGAAGGTAGAATATGTTGATGGTTGTTGCTATTCCAGGAATTTACTTTTGAGGTGGTCATAAAACTCGATAGACTGAATGTGGGGTTAGACCACTTATCACGACTGGAGACATGAGAGAATCAGGGAGCATCAAATGATCGGTTTCCTGATGCTGACTTATTCAAAATAGAAGTAGCCCCGAATCACCTAGAACAGATCACCACATTATTAGCAACAATCTATTGCCCAGAAGGATATACCGTAGCACAAAAGTAGCACTTAATAGTAAGGGCAGCAGATTTCCAGCTGATCGCAGGAAACATCTACAAAATGGGCTTGGATCAAGTATTGAGGTGGTGCATCCTTCAACATGAAAGAGAAGATGTATTATGGGAATGCCATGCGGAAGTTGTAGGAGGCCATGTAGGGGGTAAAGCCACCACAAGAAAGATACTATAAGCAGGACTATGGTGGCCGACCATACATAAAGATTCTAAAGAATATGCTAACAGTTGTGATGTATGTCAAAGGGTTAGGAAGCCTTCCCGACGGGATGAGTTGCCTCTAAATCCTATTCACACAATGCAAATCTTTGAGAAATGGTAAATATATTTCATTGGACCTATTACACCACCGGCAAGGCATTCATGTGCAAGATACATCATAACCACAACAGAATACCTCACCAGGTGGGCAGAAGCAACACATGTCAAGGACTATACAGCGGACATAGTCGCAAGGTTTATTTTCGAGAACATAATCTAGAGGTTTGGATGCCCAAATATTCTCACAAGCAACCAAAGGACACACTTTATAAATGAAACTATTGAGGCTCTTCTGAAGAATTTCATGATTTCATCATAACAACAGTAGTCCCTATCATCCCCAGGCCAACGACATCATTGAAGCATCAACAAAATCTTGGAGAAAGGACTAACAAGGATTATATCAGCCTGTTGTGGTAAAAACACAACCCCCCCATTATTGGTTTGCTCAACTCAAATAATGGGGACCCTTTCTATAAAAAATTTGGCTAAACACCTTTTTGGATTTTTATTTAGTTGATTGCCCTACATTTTTGTTAATTTTTCGTTTTCCTTGGATTCTTGTTTTGATTGCTTTGTTAGAATCGATTTTTTATAAGCTTCACATTGATGCTTGTTTCGCCTCATTTAGTCAACTGGTTTGAAAATGGCACTCCTTTGAAGTCTCATCATTTATCTAGCCTGGGTTAAAAATGCATAAAATGTACAATATCGCATTTTGTATATAAATTAGTTCAATAAGTCATTCATTTTAAATATTAACCCATAGCGAGTTTTTACTAGCATTTTTCATTTTTAGTTATTTTTACTTTTATTAAGAGTGGTTGTAGTTTATAAAATAACTCTCCTAAAATAAAACCAAAATCAAAATTAATTGTTAATATTAAATCTCAGATTAATTAAATTAATTATATATTAAATATAATTAATTTAATTTAATAAATAAAATAAAATAAAAAGAACATATAATAAAATTGTTTTGATCGCGTCGAGACTTTTTATCGCATCGGAAGTTTTATGTGACATATTTTAAAAACTCCGATATCCCTCTTCCTCCCGATGCGATATCGCATCGGGGAATTTGGCTTGAACATTCTCAAAACCCCATAAGCCATCCCCCGATGCGATTTGATGATAAGGTAAAGCGAAAAAGCATTAACTTAATATTCATTTTGGGTTTCGATTCACTCATGAATAAAAATCATAAAACATATATTCAAAGGCACTAACCATATAAGTTTTGTGTTTGTTTAATGCAACACTCATACGTTGAAAGGTAAGGAACAAGTAAAGTAAAGTAGGTTGTTATATTTTAGTTTAGTTATAATGTAATATATTAAAGTAATTATTTAATATTATAAATTAATTAATAATAATATTTAATTAATGAATTTTAAATTAATCAGATTAATTAATTTATAATATTTAATTAATTTGATTAATTTAAATTTAATTATCATTTAGATTAATATTAATTAGTTTTTTAGATTAAATTTGTTATATATTAATTAGATATCAGTTAGTTAAATTAATAAATAGTTCATTAATAATTAGTTTAATTCATAAATTAACAATTAATTAAAATTCTAATTTAGGATTTAATTTTTAATGAGAATTTTGATTTTTTTAGCCTAGCAACAAAATTTCTAGATTCATGCCAGATTTGACTCATCAACTTTGGAAGCTCATAGATTGAGTTATACTTGGCCAAATGAAGCCCAGGACAGCTCATTGGAAAGAGAAAATCAAGGAGAACATTTTGGAGGAGGTTTCACTAACATATTTAATCATTTATTGGGTCAAAAATAAGGCAGAAGATCAAGCTCCGAATTTTGAAAACAAAATCAATTTTCTGAATTATTTTCTTCAATTTCATTTGTCCAAAGCCTCTTCTAATTACAGATCCATTGGTTAATAATATCTTTGGCCAATCAAACCATCCCATGAGTCAATTGAAAGCTTACATTTTATTTTCAAAGTATTTATTTAAATAGAATTTGATTGGATTGGATTTAATTGCCATAAATGATATTTTGATTGCATCTTAATTTATGTTGATTTCTTTTGCAGGAAAAGAGTGGAAGAAATATGGAAAAAAAGATCTCAATCAATGAGAATGCTCCAGCAATTGAAGATCAAAGTTTTGAGCAAGTAAAATTGGATTTAGCAGTTTTCTCTTCAACAAACTCTTCTCTCAAGAATTCCTTCACAAATAGTATAAGTAACAGATTGCAGAATGTAATAGGGGCTACTCTCCTCTACAATTTTAAACTTCTAAAAAGCACTACTGTAATAGGAATTTAGAGTTGTAGGAGAGAGGATATTAAATCTCAGATCTGGGGATTATTGAGGATTTTCCCTTTGTATCTTGAATTATGTATGAGGGGCAGAGTTTGCACTATTGTGGCTCTAGTTTTAAAGGCGGAAGTTCAAGCGATGTAAAGGGCTATTGGAGATCAAGGACAGAGAAATGGATGCGATAAATTGGTATTTCTAATACTACTATTTCAAATATCAGTTTTATGCTATGGTGACAGGAATGTGTCATTTTATTCATGTTTGTGCACTATTGTCAAGATGGGTAATTTGTCTCAATCTTGTTATTATGTATCTCTGTTTTTTATGGATTAATTTCTCATTTTTGAGTAACTACTTACTCTGAAATCTGTCTTATGAAACTGATTTATTGAATGGTAATGTGTTGTGAACTATTTCCACATATCATTATTCAATTATTGGATTTATTGATTTGATAATCAATATCATTTTTGTGAACTACTTCTTGGAATGTTATTGGTTTATTATTTCAAGTTTTAAGGTCTCAATAGAATGTGTTTTGGTAACCATAATATCAGTTAATTGAACTACTTCATTAACTTGATATTCATTATAAACAAAACATATTTAAATCCCAGTATTTTAATTATCTTTCTCTTAGTTGGGTTAGATCTATATCTGCCTAATTAAGATAGGATTTAGATTAGTTTCTTTTGCTTGCATCATAGAATAAGCTTGCATTTAGAGTAAATTCTACATTCTTTTCAGTCCTCTCCTCAAAGAGACAAAACTTTAGTTGTAGCTTCGCTGAACCCAAATCAGCTTAAGGGTCATTCTTTTACCTGATCAGCAAAGAGGAAGTGATATGATATCCCTATCTATTGGTATTTAAAGATACATCATAAACCAATAGCGATAGGGAGAAGGTAACTAGACCTAGTTAAACCAGTCGGAGCCACTGCACCAAATGGAAAAGGAGCTGCTTTAAGGTCTGGACCAGGTGGTTATCCCCCATTGTTGTTGCAGCAATTTTCGAGGCCTCAACATTTTTGGCGCTAGAAGGAGGACCTAAGACTTTTTGTCTATTGGAGTCTTTTCAATTTTAATATTTTATTTATTGTGATGGCTCCTCTTAAACTTCCAATTTGGAGTTGTATCCATGGACGTGCATCTTCCAATACTCCACTCGGAGTGGTAAGACTCTTGTCTCAGGTAAAGTTTAATGGTAAGAGAAATTCTTCTGCTTTTAATCATGTCTTTCAATTTATTCAAAATGTTTCAAATTATGGTTTTCAAGGAATTGATGAAGGCATTTTATGTAGTTTTTTTACTCTCACATTTACGGCAAAAGCCAGAAGCTGGTGTAGAACTCTTCCAGTTGCTTCAATCCACAGTTGGGATCAATTTGTTACAATTTTCATTTCTAAATTTGATGGCTATGATTATGAACAGGTATGTGAAGAAGTTGAATATTTATGTAGGTTTGAAAATGAGTCTGTTAATGATTTTAATGTCGATTTCATTTGAATTGTTTAAAATTTAAAGACGAAGATAACCCTACGGAAGAAGAATCATTAGATTGGTTTGAATATGTTTGTTCTCTGCCTCCCATTCCCAATCCATATGAAATTAGTTCAATTTTTGTTTCATCTTCTTCCAACATAAATGAGAATTCCAATTTGGATGTGAAAATAAATGGTGATGAAGCGGTTTCACAAAGCTTGGAAAATATTTCCATTCAAATGCAAGAAGAAAACAACAACAATTTTAGAGAAAAAGCCGCCTTGAAATCTGAAAGCTACTTTGAAGTAAATTCGGAAAATCAAATCGCAAATCAGCAAGTACAACCAGCAATTAAAATGCAAACTGCTGTACAAATTTCCGAATTTCTCCATGATGAGCAAATGCCAAAATCAGAGAAGCAAAGCATCGTTCTTCAAGAAAGCATACGCACGCAAAGGAATGATCTACAATCTGAAATTTACAATGAGCATAATGCACAAGAGCTCTCAAACAAAGACAGTTTTAAATGCATTGTTTCAGGTTCACATTTTTCCCTTTATCCTGATATTTTTAATGATAGTAATTTTTCTCCTCTTAGTATCAATAATATTTCAGAAATTAAAGAGGATGATTTAAATGAATTATCATTAAATTTTTATCAAAATAAAGAAACAATAATTGATCATTCTTTTGCCACTAATGAACATGAGATTTTTGTTCCTCCTTGTTTTGGTATATTGGATGAAATCAAAGGGAATTCCAGACAATCTTGTGAGGTCATTTATGATGATTACTCTGACATTGAGGATGTTGATTTCTATTATTCTCAAGGGAATCCTCATGATAAAATTCAAATAACATCTATAAATGAGGAACGTTTCAATGTAGAAATTATTCCAACCAATCCTCATTTTAGAGTAGCAAATTATCTTCATGATTTCATTATTCAAGAAAACATTCCAATTTATGATTCATATCATGATCAAACTCTCATTCCTACTCATAACCATAATTCGTTTTCTAATTCACAAGTTGGAATTCAAAATTTTTCAAATTCCATAATTTTGGCCAATCCTTGTGAAAATGAAATTATTTCAAAACAATCCCAATTGTATTGTAACATTAGTTGTAAAAATAGTGATTTCATTTTATTTTTATTTCCTCAGTTATTCTATTCAAATTTAGATCTATTTTCTGATTTTATTTTGCAAAATTTTCACACTTTTCATTGGCATATTGAACACCTTACTATCAAAAACTCAATTGATGCATTGCCAAATTGGGAAATTCAAGCTTCATATTATAATCATCAGCATCAAAAGATATTAATATTCCAATTTAAATCAATGTTAATGTTTCATCAAAAACTTCTATCTTTTCAAAGGCAATGTCAACAAGAGAATGTATTTTTGCAATCTGGCCAGCAATTTAATCCAATTAATAATTTTCTATTTCATTTGAAAGATTTCCATCCATTTTTCATTAATTCATTTGAAAAATATTTGGAAATTTTTCTCTCAAAGGAAATGGTTAATAGCTTAACATTTGTATATAACACTAACAAATTTTTCCAGGCCTTTGAATTTGAAAACTCATGTCCACAATTCGGCCTGTCATCTCCTCTTTTGAACATTTTCCAATCATTAATGGAAATCCATCCAAATTTTTGTGATCCAATTGGTAACGAATTGGAAAGGAAATTTCATGAGAAAGAGATTTTAAATCAGTTACTAACAATAATTGTAAATTTTGATTTCATATTTAATTTTCTTAGTTTAATTAGATTTGTATTTTTATTAATAACATTTGAACTGTACATAAACACAGGAATAAAATTGAGAAAATGGCTACACTAGAAATATGACTATACCTAGTCATTTACATGTATATGGTTAGAATAGGAGTAGAATTAATTTAGTTAGCTTGTTTTATGTAGTTAATTTATTTGCATTATTTCTGTAGATTAAAAAATAAAACAAAGCAATCAGCCTTCTCATACATGTTCAGTGGAAACATTTTTCCTTATCAGAAAATTTTAATTCTTGCTTTCCTTTTTGGAATTTCTTATAGCGATATCTCTGCTCTACCTATTTTGAATAATGTCTTGATTAAATTCAATTAAGTTGCACTTGGTATCGATTGCCTCAAAGCCACTTTTCTTTATTTCGAGATTTCCTTCTAAGATATTCTTTTGAAATTTATATGGTAAGGATTTGAGGATATAAAACCTTCATGATCCCATTGTCCCATGAGATGTCTGATTGACTATGATAAGCCTAATTCTAATTGAATCATTATTATTCAGTCTAACCTGTCACGGTAATCATATGAATTTCATATTATCTTCCTTGGAATTTGCCAAAAGTTGATCTTAAGGATGCCCATTTTGCCGAGTGCACACATTTAAATCTGTTTTGATATTTTTCTAAAAATTAGTGGCTTAATCTCATTCTAATCTTTAGTTTATTATCTGATACTGTAAAACGCATCATGTTTATTTACTAAAGGCATTATTGAACAGTCACTATAACAATACATATTTTTCTCAAGATTAATTTGGAATGAGCAGAAGTAATAAATTGTTACTTCACTTCGAAAGGGAAGCATAGTTTCATATTTATTTCTGGTAAATTTTATATTCCATGAACATGAATGATTGATTTCATTTAGGCTGATTGCACACTTAGGTTTAGAATAAATAATGAGATGATTTTAATCAAAGGAAGAATTTGAAGATTTATCAGGTAAAATTTACAGACAAATTCCTTTCAGGTACGCATTTACAACTTTATTCTCATCCATTATTAGTTCATCTTTTCCTTAGTTTATTTTTTGATTCGTGTTCTGTTTTATTTGCAGGTTTTTATTTCTTTTCAAAACTTGAAGTAAGCAGTGAACTCATTTCAAGTTTGCAAACAGGGTCAGGGAAATCCAATTCTGATTCATTAGAATTTAAGCATTTTTTAGCTTTGCTTTCATTCATTAGAAAACCCAATTGAAATTTCAAGAAATGTCATAAGACCATTCGCATCACACGATTTCATCAGAAGTAGTTCTTAGTATTTCTTTTGATAACAAATTGTTCATCAAAGACCCCCGATGTATTATCTTACTCATATGCCATATTTCATTTCGCATATCGGAGCTTTCCAAGTGAAGTATACTTCCATGAACATGAATCACCGATCTCCGATAATCGACTTTACCGATATTGCGATAAACACATAATTCCGGACCCGATATGAAATTCAAATCAAATTCATAAAAAATATCGCGTCCGTTCAATCACAATAATGGTAAGAACATAACTTTAAAAGAACCGATGTTTCGGATCCGATATGTTATCAAATTTTCATCATAAAATTATCGGGCCCATTCTTCATCGCATATCGGCGTATTGAGAATTGTTATATCATGCGCTTAAGATTTCCGATCGCGATCGCTGATTAGTTATGTCATTCATCGCATTGCCGATATCGCAATCGCTTCCTTGCAGTTTTATTTATGGCCGATATCTCGGATCCGATATGTTATTGAAATCCCATCATAAAAAGTTATCGGGTCCGCCCTTCATCGCATATCGGCATCGCAAGAATCATATTGTGTTACATCGGGTGCTTAACATTGTCGATCGCTGATTAGTTATGACGTCCATCGCATCGTCGATATCACAATCACTTTCTTGCATTTTTATTTTTGGTTATATCATTATTCTGAATCTGCAATGTGCAATGTGCAAAATACAAATCGCGAGATACGGTGCGCGATGTGCAATTTGTGACATAACTGTCTCTGATCTCCAATATAATATTTATTTAATGATGCGATCGCTTCATTTCATTGCACATGTTCTTATCGGCAATTTGCCATTGCATTCTCCGATGCGATAGCTTCCAATGCATGCCTTTGAGCCATTAACATTTAATCGATATATGGCATGGCAACAAAAGTGAAGTCTTGCAAATTAAAATTCAAGCGTGGTGAAGAGACATTTGATGCAAATCATCCGATACAACGATGTGTTATTTTAAAAGCTAGCTTGGGTAATAATTATAGTAAGAAAGCAGTTAATAAGGAATTTGCAGTACATTTAAATCATTTTTGATATATTTTAGTTTCAAATATATAAGTCCATAATTTAAAATGGAATTCAAGACCTCTCTATTTTCATATTTAAATTTTATCATCTTGGATTTGGTCTTGATTTTGTATA
>APFE031629363.1:0-18744 GCA_000404065.3 Pinus taeda
ATGATATCTAACTAGCAGAAAAAGAAATAAACAAATAACAACTTGAAAAGGACAATGCTGAATGTAAACTGTAGAAAAATAAAGGTTAGCAGGAAGGACAAGATGATCTCATATGCCAAAAGTTATTAAAAAAATGAAAGATTTCCTGGGCTGCCTAAGAGAACCTGCAAAAAGCACTGATCAGTTTACAGCTCTAAGAAAACAAAAGTAAAGATATGAACAGCAGAAACATAAAACATATTATGTACAACTAATGATAAAACAAAAACATAATGAAACTAAACAAACACTTTACAGGGCTTCAGCGTGCAGGGGCCCTCTGCCACTTCATCCAATCAAATAATCACACGACTATCTTCAGAAAGGTCTTCTCATGTATTTAAATCAACAGCATATAAAACAGTCGGGTAATAAGATAACCATCAGCGTGCGGAAATTACATAAACAGTTCAGAATTTCTATGCATCAAAAGTCTCTTTACAGCGTTCAACAACGCGTTATTTATAATGTAAAAATACTACAGTTAACTAATCAACTACTATGCTAATAACTGCGTGCCATAGACATGTAGATCTCTTCAGCCGAGATGTAGTGTAACTGTCGTTATGCTTCTTAAATCTTCGGAGTGGTTGGCTGTTAGATTCACTGTTCAAGAACGGTCTCCAGGTGCGCTGGTGCCTTCGTGAGCTGGGAACTAGGCCACGTATCATTCACGTGCCCAAAACAGTGACGTGCCACCGCTGAACTCTTTGGTTGGCCTCGTCTTTGACTTTGGTTGACGCGGCCTCTAATGGATGATTTGGCCAATTCGAAGGGACACGATCCATGTACATGCCATTTGGAGCTTGCCCATGTAGCCCGTTCCTTCAGAGGACACCTAGAGCATAGCTTTTAACAAAATAGTTGTGGAATCCTGTGTTGGCTACGGAAACCTGTGCTAGCTGCGGAAACTGACAAGTTTCTGCAGCTGCATGAACAAAAAAACTAAACCAAACAACAGACATCAGTATAGTCAGAAAACCATATAAACAGTCCTTTTTAGACTATAATGCAATGATTTAACCATTGGATGAGTGAAGTGAGTGGAGAATGAGGGTTAAGAGGGTGTGTAGGAAGGTGCAAGGTTAAGGCTCAACAAGGATAGATGAAGGAGGTTTTTTGTTGGTCGGTTGGTTTGATAGCGATTTGGTTATATATCGAGAAGCCATCCATAAAGGAAAAAGATTCACAACCAGCACAATCATCAATAAGTTTTTCAATGAATGGGGCATGATAGTTTTCTTTGGGTCAGGAAGCATTCAAACTGCAATAGTCGACACATACGCGGATGGTACCTTGTTTCTTGTCTACAGGGGCCAGATTAGATACCCATTATGTTGAGGGAATGAGATATATGAAGCCAACACTCAATAGTTTTTTACCTTAGTTTTGATGGTAGTTGTTTTGCGACTGTGGACAATTCAAAGTCTTTATTGGATAGGTGTTGGGAGCAGGATCCCCCATGGATAGTGTTGGGGCTAAAAGCCCATGTTTGAGTCAAATTGTGTAATAAAATTGTAAAGACTCCACATTTTGTGGTCGTGGAGCACGAAGGTGTCATAAGTCATAAAGGGTTGTCTTCCCTTAGTTTTGTAAAGTAAAGTCAGTTGTAAAAGACCTACCCATGGTCCACGGACCATGGGATTGTATAAAAAGAGCCAAGCTCTAAGTAGTTTGAGAGTCATATCATATGAGAGAATCATAGCACTGAAGTAAGAAGTATAATTTTTGGGTCATAGCATAGGTAGAGGCTCTGCAACTGAGTGCACAAAGGCCTAGGGTAGAAGTCCGTAGCTGAGTGTGCAAACCCCTCCAACTATGTGCGCAGGGTGGGTAGAGTCTATAATCACTTGGAAGATATTAATAAAGAAAAGTATTATGCAATTTCTATGTCTTTGTTCCGATTAATGCATCTTGTCTTTTTATGTATTAATTTCCTTTATAATGCTTATGTGATGCGTGAATGTGTATAATTATGTGGGATAACTAAACGCGAATGAGAATATCTATTTACGCGGTGCTAACTATGAGTATCTACTAAGATAAGTAAGATTCTTAAGATAACTAGACAATCTGTGCAATACGCTACCTTAGTAGCATGAAAGTATCTTAATCAAGGGTTAGGGTTTCGCGAAGGTCAGCCATACCCTTTCGCAGAGGTATCGAAGGGAGGAATAAGGGGTTAGGTAGATAGAGCCCTAGAACTAAGTGACCTACATGAAGGGATGAGTAGAAGGAATAAAACGACATCATGACCATATCAAGGTGTAGAAACTTGGTTCTAGCATCCCCCCGTACTGCTTCAGGTGAGACTTTAGTCTGCGCTTCGTGGGCTGATGCCAAAAGGGCCAGTAGTATAAACCTAGGTCAGGCCCCCAAAAGCCAACCAATGGTTCTGTTGTCGAGACTGGAATCTTCATAAGAGATGTGTGATGTCGTATCACTGGAATCCAGCTAAGAAACAGATCAGAGACTGGTTGGATAGGAAGATCCATGAATTCGCGACGGAAGAGAACAAAAACTTGTGACTAACAAAGGAACAGTGGTTGGATAGATACCTATATATAGAGATCCATGAAATATTTTTCTGCTCCTTTTTGGTTGAGCTATACGAGTGGATTGCGAATTTAGCAGATAGCCAAGGAAGGTGGAAACTTGACAGTCGTATTATGTGGACCTTGGAGCTAGTACAGAGGTTAGAAGCATCTGAGGACACTATCACCCACATTGTCGATCATTGGCTCGATCGCATCATAGGAGGATTTGTAACTAAATTCATGGTCGATACCTCAGTCAGCTACAGCAAGGCAGAGCATCGCTATTTCAAAGGACAGCGATGTAAGTACATGAAATCTTTGAATACCTGGATTAAAATTTCATTGTGCGAAAAATGGGTTATGCAGCTACCTTGATGTTTGGAGCTACGCAAAGAAAAAAAATTACAAAAACGAAGGAAAAAGGGGTCCTGAATATAGTCCATTAATTTCACCTCCGTGAAGTGACGAAGAAGGGATAGCGCAGGTTTCTCCACTAAGTTCTATTTAGTTAATAAGACAAGGATTCCCACAAATATCACCTCCACCCACACCACCTCCAACTTCATCACCATCACCTACGACTTCACCCATACCACCTCCACCTCCAACGCAGTTCAGTATGGAAAATTTAGTGAAGCTACCTTTGTTCAAAGGCTTGGGGAATGAGGACCCAAACCAATTCTGGTTCATTGTAAGAGTTGTATGGGAATCACAAGGCGTTATAGATGATAACATGAATAAGGAAACCATGGTTAGTGCTCTTTAGGATCGTGTGCTAACCTAGTAAATCAAGTACTCTAATGATAACCCAGACGCTGGAGTGGCAAACATCCAGATCACATTGAACAAATAATTCAGTAGGCCTAAATCTAAAGCACAATCTATTGTGGGGTTCAAGGAATCATGATGCAACCAGGTGAGACACCTTGGGAATTAGATTAGAGGTTGAAGTGTAAAATCTGCGAAGATAATATGAACTTGACAAACAAGAACCATCATGAGTGGTTTGTGGCTTCGCTACTACCACACTTAAGGGTTGCGTTGTCACAACAGAAGATAACGACTCAGGCAAAGGCCTTGGAGATTGCACTGAGACTACATGAAACCTCGATGCAAGATCCAAATCTGGGGGTTCAATAGATCCATGTGCAGTTGAAAAATATTTGCCTTGAGATGCAAAGTTTGAAGCAGGACAGAACAGTCTGACTAGAGGTGCGCGAAGAGGTATGGTGTCTGAAATGCAAGAGTCAGGTGCATGACAAAGACCATTGTCTAATCTTTGCGAACTATATTATAGGAGGAGGACCAATACCTTTGAGGCCAGAAGCTCAAGCAGGACTGAGTGCAGGGCCTACATTGTGGTGCACTATATGTCAGGTAGTAGGAAAACATGCTACAGATAACTGTCATTTGCTACAGAAGTTTGTACAGACACCGCAACAACTGTTCTACAACTTCTGTAGGTCGGTAGGGCATGATGAGTGAAACTATAAAAGTTATGAGTTGATGATGGATAGAACACCCACCTATAGGGTTCAGGCAGAAATGCAGTCCGTTGACCAGAGCGCAGGGATGGCGTGGACAAGATTTCAAGGGCGCGGGCAAGGCCAAGGTGGAGGAGGACCTAGCATAGGTTGAGGACAGTTGATCTGCTAAAATTGCAGAGGACCAAGACATTATTCCCATGATTGCACTAACCCAACACATCCATCATGCAAGTGCTGCACTTTGTTTGATCATGAAATGAAAGATTGTTCTATGCTGGTAGCAAGGATATGTGACAAAGGGGCGCTACCACCTCCGTCGACTCAGAACCTACAAATGATGAGGTCTGAGCTACGTGAATAGATCGAAAGGTAAATATATTGCTCAAGAGTGGAATCACAATAGGAGATGACAAGGGGAAATAACCAGAAGATAGTACATGGGTTTGCAAAGCTCCGATAAGGAGGCTGAGTTCGATTTGGAGCATGCAAGTGAAACCTTCATGGAAGCAAAGAAGAGCTTCACTGAGGCCTCCACCTCAGGAAGCAAGGATAAGAATGATCAAGAGATGGATCTTTCTATGCTTACAACCTTCTTGGAGACCTACATGAAGCTACTATGCAATAGCAAGGTTGTGAAGGGGCTACATGAGCTCAAAAATAGATGTGTCAGAAACACTCCGACTGAGCCGCATGTAGTACGAAAGCTTCATAAGGATAATACCAGGATGGGACGGAAAATAAGACTAGCCTTGCAGATAGGAGAGTATGAGATGGATCAGGTTATCTTAGACCTAGGGTCAGACGTGAATGTCCTACCAAAACGGACTTGGGAATGGATGGGGAGACTCGCACTACAGTGCCTCTGATTTAGCTAAGGATGGTGAATCAATAGAAGATCATCCCCGTGGGGTGGTTGCAGGGGGTGACTGTAGATATTGAAGGTTCAAGAACGCTAGCTGACTTTGAAGTGATAAAAATTGTGGATGACAGCAACCCCTATTCTATGCTCCTAGGAATTGATTGGGCCATTGATATGAATAGGGTAATCAATCTAAAGAAATGAAAGATGATATTTGAGAAGAAACCGCTCTGCGTAATAGTACCCCTAGATCTTGCTGAAGGATCACACTATTCTAAACCAGTTCGCAATTATGAGAGTCATGATGATCTGGACTATATCTATAAGATAACAGTGCGAGACCAAGATTGGGTGAATCCCACCGTGGATGGATGAATTACATGGGATCGCGACAGTTCTTGCAACTCAGACTATGATGAAGAATTAGAGCACTGGCAGAATTGGTTACATGAATTAACTACGCTAAGTTGTAACATGATGACCTAGTCGCTACGCTACGTGTCATCAGAGGTAAGAAAACTACCTACTTATGACGGCCTGGATGATGTAGATATCTTTCTGGATGCATTTGAGAGGGAGGTACCAAAAAAGCAACGCTTCCAGGCATTAGACTTGGCACTGTGTGTTATGCCCTCAAGATGGTGGGGTATGCAGAAGGGAAGCTTTGATGATTGGCGCGAATATAGGAGGATGATGAGAACATGCTTCAGGTAGCTAAAGATGTGAATGACAGACAAGTATGATGCGCAGGATGATCCATGCACGCATTTGGCCAAATGGGCTCAGGCTTATCAAGAGAAGTCCCAAGCTATGGTGCATGTGCTCTAGAAGTTTAGACACTACTTTCTGGAAGGCCATTTTAAGATGTATACAAATCATTCCATGTTGAAGTACCTGGTCAATAAACCTGTGTTGGGGGGGGAGAATTTGCATATGGTTGTTATTGTTCCAAGAATATGATTTTGAATTTATTGTGAAGCCTGGACGACTGAACGCAGAACCAGACCATCTGTCATGCATTGAAACAAGGGAAGATCCCACTAATTTGGAGGAGGGATTGCCTGATGTGTAGCTATTTTCAATCATGTCGTGGATGGTCATTTTGAAGATATAATACACTTCATAATGACAGGAACTGGGCCGAAAGGATAAATTGTCCAGCACAAGAAGGAATTGATGGTGTGCATGCAAAATTTCTCTATCATTGTTGGGCATCTGTACAAAATGGGGTCTGATGAGATATTGTGACGGTATGTACCCGAGTTTGAGAGGAGTCGAATCCTCATGGACACTCATGGGGGTGCCATAGGAGGACATTATGCAAGAAGAGCGACCGCATAGAAGATTCTATGCGCAAGGTTGTGGTGGCCAACCCTCCATCAGAACTCAAAAACGTATTGCAAGGCATGTGATGTATGTCAAAGGACGGGCAGGCCATCGCGAAGGGATGAGATGCCTTTGAATCCACAAATGCCATTACAACCCTTTGATAAATGGACGATAAATTTTGTGGGACCCATTCAGCCCCAAGGAAAGATGGGTGTGAGGTACATTATCACCGCATGGAGTATTTAACCCGATGGACAGAAGCACAGCCTATGAAGGATTGCATAGGCACGACTGCTGTAAAGTTCCTCTTTGAGCATGTACTAACATGATTTGGCTTTCCAAAGATCTTGATGAGTGATCACAGTACGCACTTTCTGAATGAGACAATTAGCGTGTTGATAGAGGAATTTCAAGTATATCACCAGAAGAGCACGCCTTATCACCCACAGGCTAACGGGATAGTGGAATCATTTAATAAAGTGCTAGAGAATGCACTGACCAAGGTTTTCAATGCTCAACAAAGTGATTGGGACCTACTCATACTTGCAGTACTATGGGCTTATCAGACGACATGCAAGAAGTTGACTGGGAAACTCCATTTAGGTTTGTCTATGGCGTTGAAGCGATAATGCCTATGAAATATATTGTGCCTAGTCTGCGCATAGCAGTGCTCATAGGTATGATGGATCGTCAGGTCCTGGAGGAAAGGCTCGCATAGCTGGATGAGCTTGAGGAAGAGATATTTCTAGTTGGATTTAACCAACAAGTCCAAAAGCAGCGCGAGAAATCTTGTCATGATCGACACATTAAACTGCGCACCTTTAAGGTAAGTGACCTAGTTTTCTTATACAGTAAGTTTGATAAATTTCTAGGGGAATTCAGAATACACTGGTTAGGGCCCTATGTCATTAAGGAAATTACCAACAAAGGAGTGGTACTGCTAGTCAAATTAAATGGAGAACCCTTCCCAGGAAATTTGAATGGCAATCGCTTGAAGCCATACACCGATGGTCCGGCCATGTGACTAGATGAAGGTAGCATAGTCTTAGCGCTCCAGGCAACTGAAAGGAGGCACAAGACTATAAAATACAATGCCTGAGTTGGGGAGCTGCGTGATTGGAGAATTGTGTGAAGAAAGGAAGCGTCACAAGGTTTGCGACAGTGCAAAGGGAGCTACGCTACCCAAGGATAAATCATGCAGGTCGGCCAGAAAGTGACCATTAAAGTCATTGTTCATTATTTTACGATTGAAATGCAGCCAAATGGACTAGGCAGCCGGCATTTAAGACGAAATTTATCGCTTAGATCTTTGAAAATATACCACCAATCTGGCATTAATGAACCAAATTTTGGGGGAACAATCGGATTTGAATTCAAAATGCCCTACAAATTACAAGTGGTTGTCCGGTGAAAACCACTTGGAATTTTGAGAATTGAGTTGTTGAGCTTTCAGGCACTCATGAACCAAGAATTCTTCAATGCTTTGAAAGAGACTCCAGCATTTGCAAAGTTACCCGAGACTCATGAGTATTGTTGGAGAGCGTTATGTCAGTACCCGCAGAAACTATAAACACTGAAGAAATAGTAGAGGATTCAGTGTCGAAAATGGAGATGGAGGCAAGAGTAGCTGCTCTAGAGATCGTTGAAGTGCTTGCTGAAGTCCCTAAATCACTGAGAAGGTTGATACAGAAGCTAACCCCGACCAAAGAAACCGTAAAGGATAAAAATGGCAAGAAGCCTGTTATATCGGTGCATGCATTGCTAAGGAGAAACCCACCAAAAGCCACTGCACAGGAGAAAGGCAAGGCCATAAATTTGGATCTGGAGGAGGAAGACATTGAAGACATCCCAGTGGATGATGAGGATGTCAATGTGGAAGTTGAAGTGTAAGAGGTTGAAGCCCAGGGTGCGAACCCTATTACTCGATTGCCAGAGTATGTCCCTCCGCGCAGGCCTAAGACCAAGGTGCCAAAGGACATCGATGAGAGTAAGAATCCCCTGCAAACCCCTTTGCTACCAACCTAAATTTCTTTTAGTGGATCGTGCTTAACACAAGTGCCGCTGCTGAAACTTGAAGACTAGGACTTGGTGGATCACGAGAAATTCCTGCACTTAGTGACCGAGTAGCTGATGCGCCGCATCATTGATACCAATACCAAAATGACCATATTGGAGCTATGGAGGTGGCTCAAGGGAGTAGAAAAGGCAAGGTTGCTCGACCTACTCTGGGTGTCGCACTACAACCTCACCCCGGTGATAGTTTTGGTCATCAAGCAGCTGTTGTGCTTGGTGCATGATGGGTGTCTCTGGCTGGAGGAGCTGATACCCATCATGGATAGATTGATTCATCAGATAATGTGCTTGCCGTATACAGGAGAGAATCGAGCCATGACATTTGGCAGAAAAGGTGGCGAGCAGGCTCTCACAGAATCCATGAAAGAAACATTTAAACTAGTGAAGAAGCCACGCGGGTATGCTATACCCAGCATCTGCAACTCTGCTGTGAAGATAGCCACACAGATCGTCGTAGGGAAAGTGATGAGGAAGTGTTGCACCGATGAGGTTTTGGCACCTGTCGTTGTGCTAGCAGCATAGTGCGCTGAAGGAGTCTAGTTCAACTGGTCGGATTACCTTTATGGAGAGTTCCTGGTGAACTTCCACAAAGCACAGAAGCTCAGCAAGACATTCCACTACGCATGGCTCTTGATGTCAATTGTGTTGGTAGCATAGGAGCTTCCAAAGGACAGTCAATTCCCATCGGTCATGCCAAACCTCCCAGAAGTAGTGAAGTACGCTTCGCTGTAGGCAACCAAGGACACACAGCGAGTCAGGGATAGAAAGATCTTTTGTATCTTGATGGAGATGAACATCTGGATGGCCATCAACCACAAACCACGATTGTCACCTACATTGTATGCTAACCTATAGGGCTACGCCGAATTTAAAGCAGACTTCCATCAAGTATCCATTAGGGTGCAGAAGGACCCTATGCAGAAATGGTATGACTTGCCATATCTAGAAACGGATGATTCCATTTATGCAGTGCTTGATCAATGGCTGGAAGAGTGGCACACTACCACAGACTTAGCATTGGGCGGGAGAAAGCCTGTCATGTAGAAGAAAAAGGAGGAGGCCAAGCTTAAGATGACACAGCTAGCCGAAAAGAGGAAAAAGGAAAGCACTAATAAGGCCCAAGCGGAGCGCGAGGCCGTGCAGCAAAAATGGAAGCAGACATGTGGAACAAAGTGGGGCTCTGACAGAGGCATGAGGTCACCTTCACCTGAGACAAAGGAGGAGACAAAACAGCACGACACAGACCCTCAAGAGACGTCTACCTATATCAAGCACCCAAGAGAGCTAGAGAAGGGAGGGACCAAAAAGATATCAAAGGCAACCAAGACATCATTGGACCCCATCACATTAGCAGAGGACGACTTGCATGATATTGGTGATGCAGTGAGGGATGTCACCGCGAAGGCCCTGTAACAATTTGAACAGCAACAGCAGATCATCCTAGGGGCTATCAAGACAAGGTTGCAAGAGCTGCAGACCCACGCGTCGCAGGCTAGCACGAAGTCTACTAGCCTGGCTATCGACACTTCAAAGGTTGTCGATATGTTGCGTGTGAAGGCCTCCACTATGATAATGTTGCCTAATGGAGCACTGACTACAAAGAATCAGATTGACAAGCCCACTGTCAATGCCCTAAAGGGAGTAGGGTTGAACCTAGTAGTGCTCCCACAAGAAGTGCTCCACCTCTTGCAAGATGGAGTGATTGCAGAGCTAAGGGCCTGTGAGCATTGTGCCCTCCAGGTGATCAGTGAATAGCAGATCAACAATGAGCAGATGGCCCTATAGAGAAATGTTGCCTTTGCTGCTGAGACCGTGGCAACCAATCATAGAAAGCACATTATGCAGGTCGTCAAGGAAGCATGCCAAATGGTCCCAGAGTTGGCCATTCTGGAGGAGGATCCAGTCGTGGTATGCATCTGTAAGTTAGCCACAAGGGTGTGCGACACTCGTACTGAGATGGTGCGGGTTCATTTGGAGTTGAACCTAAAAATTATAGTTACAGTTGAAGGCCCAGCATTCAACTCTGCCAGAAGGAAAGGAGCAGCGAGCGGCAACTATCACAGAAGCAGTAGCGTCAGTGAATAGTGTAGTAGCAAACTGCACGTAATTGTTTGAACAATCATTTGAGGTTCTGAACAGCTTCTAGGAGGACCCCAATGTATAGTAGCTAGATACGAAAGCGAGTGAGCTACAACAACACTATGACGAGGTTAAGGGCACAGCGTGAACCGTCGCGCTGACATAGAGACTAGCCAAGCTACAGGAGGCCAAGAAGCTGCCAGAACATGTGGACATAGCACTGCACAAGGAAGCAGTGTTGAAGGCAAGACTAAAGCCCTGGTTGGATGAGGCTTATGCAGTGACAGGATCTATCGAAGGCAATCTTACAACTCTGCAAGTGGCACAACAAAAGCTTCAGGCCGATAGTGCAGGAGTAGTGGCTGAGCAGACAATGGAAGACGTGAAGCAAGCGATAGCTCAATGCACAGTTGAGGTTACAGTCATACGGGTCGTGTTGAGAATGCAACCAGATGATGAAGCTTAGTGAAAAGAAGTCGCCTTCACTAAGTGGGCCCACTGGCTATTTTTGGCGCAAAGTCTATTTTTAGACTATGTCTATTTTTAGACATATGGATCATGGTCTATGAGTTGCAGGATGCTATTTGTGGATGATTAATCAAGTTGGTAAAACTAGATGGACCTCTATTTTTAGACATATGGGCGGAGTGTATTTTTAGACTACCAGGCTAAAAATAGAACAGTCGAATATTATTATCTCTTAGTAATATTTGGACTATAAACATTATCTTATTCTCTTGGAGCACTTTAGTTCGAGCTACAGATATGGCACATGCAACTACCAAAAGGAAATATGTGGTTCCTATGGGTTAAATTAAGCTATTGCATGGAGGACTTCAGTTAGGACTTCAGTGATTGAGTTTTGTGGAGTTGGATCAGGAGTTGATGGAGTTGTGTTCAGTTTGACTTAGTTGAACTAGTTGTAGTTAGTCTAACTGGAATAGACTAATGATGAGTGGTGTGAATTAGTTATTAATTAATTCACTAATTATTAACTCATAAAGCAACTGAAGAATACATCAGTTAACTCAGTGCATGGATAGTTCAGTGGAGACAAGTGTTATAGGTGAGTGAAAGGGCAAGACAGTTGTCATTTGTGACTATAGTTGTGCATGTGATTTGCACAATCAGTGGGATTGAGTTGCCAATGAGGATTGTGTAGTGTTACACAAGGGAAACACCTGAATGGTTCAGTCATTCTCATCCATTATCTATGTAGGATTGCACAGTGGAGGTAGGCAAGCAGCAGAGGTGATTTGAGGCAGTGATTGATTCAGATCTATGTTTTATTGTGTGTAACAGGTGGAGCTAGTATTGTACTATGTATTGTTACATGATCTCAATCAATATAATATACAGATAGTTGTGGGGTTTTCAGCTTTATGCTTTCCCCGGGTACATACTGTGTGATTGATGCTTCAACATGAGCATGTGTATGTTTCTGAATACTGCTAAATTGATGATCAACGTAGATGAGATTATGTATTATGCATGCATTCCGCAATAGTGTATAATCAAGATAATATCGGTTGAATAAGTGTCATATTATTCATAAAATTTCTATAGGTAGAGCTAGAAGGGCTTCGCGCAAAGATCTTCTTGCCTACCAAGTGACTCAAGGGCAAGTCACGATGTTTTTGTTGGGGGCCTGTTGGGAGCGGGATCCCCCAAGGACAGTTTTAGGGCTAAAAGCCCATGTTTGAGTCAAATTGTGTAATAAAATTGTAAGGACTCCACATTTTGCGGTCACGGAGCGTGAAGGTGTCATAAGTCATAAAGGGTTGTACATCCTTAGTTTTGTAAAGTAAAGTCAGCTGTAAAAGACCTACCCATGGTCCACGAACCATGGGATGTATAAAAAGAGCAAAGCTCTAAGTAGTTTGAGAGTTAGACCATATGAGAGAGTTGTATCTCTGAAGTAAGAAGTCTAAGTTTTGGGTCGTAGCATAGGTAGAGGCTCTGCAGCTGAGTGTGCAGATGCCTAGGGTAGAAGTCCACAGCTGAGTGTGAAGACCCCTGCAGCTGTGTGCACAGGGTGGGTAGAGTCTGCAATCACTTGGAAGATATCAATAAAGAAAAGCATTTTGCAATTTCTATGTCATTGTTCCGATTAATGCATCTTGTCATTTTATGTACGAATTTCCTTTATAATTCTTATGTGATGCATGAATGTGTATAATTATGTGGGTAACTGAACACAAATGAGAATATTTGTTTACGCGATGTTAACTATGAGTATCTAATAAGATAAGTAAAATTCTTAAGATAACTAGACAATATGTGCAATACGCTACCTTAGCAGCGCAAAAGTATTTGAATTGAGGGTTAGGGCTGCGAAGGTCGGTCGTACCCTTTCACAAAGGTATCAAAGGGAGGAATAAGGGGTTAGGTAGATAGAGACCTAAAACTAAGTGACCTATGCGAAGGTAGGAGTAGAAGAAATAAAACAACATCACGACCATATCAGGGTGTGAAAACTTGGTTCCAGCATCCCCCCATACTGCTTCAGGTGGCACAGGGACAGGTATGCCCCCAATAGGTATGTGCATGATGGAAACATTTCCCCCAAACATTGATGCCTTGGGGTTGGAACTTAGTAAGGTATACCAACTAAATGGATTGTTGAAGGTAACTATACTAACAACACCACTAGTGGTGATAGTTGGAGGTCCAAGAGCTTACACAAAAGGGGTGGAGACAGGAAGGTACTGAAATCCACTCATAGAATGTGTGGGTGGGTTACCCGGACTAGGTATAATCTGATTAGTAGGGTGACAAATCAATAGTGTGGGACTAATAGTAGGTGGGGGAAGTGGCGGTGGAGAAAAATTGTCCACAAAAGCCTATGACCCACTGGTCACTATCAAAACATTGGATGTGGAGACTGATGAAGACATGACAGACATAGGCACAACCTGAACCAAAACATGTCCAAGAGGATATGTGAGTGGAGGATTAAAGTGAGGTATGACGCCTTTGATAAAGAATTCCTCAGGTAGCAGAGTCTCTTGGGAAATGTTATGTGATTCAATGTTTGACACTAGAGACTGATCTCCTTATGAAGAAGGAGAATTTGATTCACTGAATCTTGACAGTTCCTCTAGAGTGAATGGAGGAATACCTTGTTGTCATCTAGATAGATGATGAGGGCCTAATGTAACCATGGTGAAAGATATTTTATATCAAATATTTTAAATTTGATATATGTTATCATCTCATTGTCAAAAAGCAAGTACCTAAAAATCAAAATATACTCTTAAGGAAATCAGCAAGTAGCCATGGAACATAACTTTGTATAATAGCCAAAACTAGTAGGAGATGAAACCCTATATCAAAGCGGCTAAAAGAGAGAATCGAACAAATTAAAAACTATGATTACTCTTGAGCTTCACCCTAACCTCGATAGGAAGGGGCCAAGTACTCTCGTGAAGACAACCACCCTCCCAATGAACCAAAGATGAAGTAAGTTCATCCGTTTAGGTACTAGTGCATCCCACCTAAGTCACCTTGTGTTCGTCCTTTAAAAATATGGCCACTAAGGTCACCTCAAATCACAGACACCACCAGGGGGTTCATGGTCATTGAAAGTACGATGTGTGGGTAGGACACCTAAGTCCCCAACTCAGCTTTGATATCCCCAAGGGGATCCCCAATACACAGAATACCCACTGAAATCCAATCGAAGGTGGGCTACCTTCTCTTACAATCTGATGTTTTCTTATGCCTAACTCCCTTGTAAGAGGAGCAGTCCCAGATGATGTGAGTGCAACAACATTTTACTCTCAATAATGACACTACTCTCATTTTCAAATTTTTGGGAGGTTTACTTACAACAACCTATCCCAAGAATCTAACTTAAAATCATATGTGTGTACATGCTAGAAAAAGAGTTTCTAATTACTTTTATTATGCAATTATTTTACGTGAACTTGATTAATGTCTTTTGAGGGGGTGTTGATGTACGGAGTTTAGTGCGACTATGACTCAAACCATAAAAGAGAAATTTTTTTATATTTCCATTCGATGAATAAAAGTTCTTACAAAGAGAGAGTAACTATATGCCATTTTAGAAACAAAAATTCCTAATGCAGTCCTAATATAGGCGAAGAAATGCAGACAAGCAAAGCTCTTACAACAAACCCAATATAACAGAACATATCCAACTAAAAAATGACAGAAAGCTAAAAAAAAAAATTGATTTTCTCCAAAATCAAATGCAATTAAGCCATCCTTAAAAAAATAAAAATGGGCATGCATACAACCAACTAGACAAATTTCATAAGTGCATATCCCAAGATCAGACCATAAACAAACCTATCAAACACTAGAATCCACAATACTTGGAAGATGTTAGGAGTTTGGGTTGATAATGTGGTCGAGTAAGGCACACAGGGTGTTAGTATCAGGGCTAACACTTTGCCCGATAGGTAGGAAAGAATTATAACACTCTAGAAGGCACTAAGAGGGTACATTACAGAAGATTAGTTTGTAAAAAAGGTCTAATCAGGGTCTGAGCAGAGGATGTGAACAAAAATATGATTTGGAAGTGAACAAAGTGACTAGAATCAAGATTGAGAAGCACAGAAAGAACTGGAGAGAGATGGAGATCTAGGGACTAGGAGATCAAAGCCAGGAACTAAGAGCATCCCTATTGGATATGTCAATTTTGTTGTAGGTATTAATGCATGGTTGGTGGAAAGAAAACCCCCTCACGTTTCCCAAAACCTAAGGTAGACGAAATCAAGGGACCTGCAACTGTTCATACATGCATGCAAGCATATCATGTTAATCTAGGAATTGACAAAGTGAGAGAAGAATTTTTGGCTTGTCTATAGCACAAATCCACTGGATTTTTTAGTGTGACATGTTATCACTCCTCTGGATCTCCAAGCCTGAGGAAGAGTCTAGCTGAGGTAACCACAAACCAGTCTTTTAGCTTGGTAGCTAGCCCTACCAAGCCAGAGAGGGCTCTCTCCAAAGGGTCACAGCCAGGAGGGTTGGACAGTTTAGGGTTTTAGGCTAGATGTATAGTGCAGAGGGTTGTTTGATTTGATTTGGTTGGGTAGTCCCAAGGATGAGTGATTTAGGTCAGAGGGACTAGGTCTTGGAAAATGAGATATGATTGCAGACATTCAAAGGGGCAAGGTAGGTATGAAGCTTAACACTTAAAAGGTGATTTAATGAGATGGTTTAAGACTAATGAGGAGTTAGGAAGAGCATAAGAGCTGTATTCTTCCTAAACTGTAGAAAAGTGAACAAAGTATGATAATTTTCCAAAATAGAGCATGAGAAAGCATCTATTTTTGCTATCAACTTGAAAATTATCATATAATAGACATAAAATGGTTTATGAACTGATAAAACATTCATACAAATGATCACAAAGAAGAAACAATGCTAAACATTCATACCACATGTATCCCAGAAAAATAGTTGCAACTCATCTATTGAAATTGGCCAAATTCTGATACAATAGTCTCTGATCACTAGTATAGCATCCCACTAAATCCAACCCTTTCTTACTTCAAATGATGAAGTATTTATACAAATTATAAACTAAAATATCTTGATAAAAATCTCAAGATCTTTTTACAAATATCCTAAACTTTTTTGCACCAATAGAAATGAAATGTAGGTCATTAAAAATTAATGCATCTACTTGGCACTATCATTATGGATTTTTTTTATAAGAGAAATTTGAATTTGATTGCAACTCTTAGTTGATGAGGTGGCTAACTGTCTTTGAACATTTTCCTCCTGAAATCTTGCGAAATAGGGTCCAATTATCCATTCGTATAGCTAAATCCGAGATATATCTATAAAAAGTGAGAGACTTTACCATAGATAAATATATTCTTGAGATAAACCTCTCTTTGTTTCCAAAAATTCAACTCCAACTATTCCCAATAGTCGAGTCTGCAAAAAGATGACTGAAACAGGACTTTGCACAATCCGAAAAATAGGTTGTAAAGATGTACATGTATCTTTCATTTTATAATATCTATGTACAATTTGAAGTAGGATATTGTACTTTGGAATCTTAGGAACAACAACCTCCTCCAGTTTCTCATGATTCATCTCTGATTGGCCACAATATGTTCTGTAAAAGTATGGCTAAACAACAAAATTTGGGAAAATATTTCTGCAAAGCTTCATCTGCATATCCCAAACCATAGTAGTTGTTAGAAAACTGAGAGAGGTTTTTGTACATGAGGATGTTGGCAGAAAAACCTCTTTCAGTTTTTGAAAATTCTTCCTCATTGGTTTGGAAACCATGTTTTAAATCGATGTGGTGTATAGGAAAAAGCATATTTTCAATTGATCATGAGACAGATGAATGACGTGGATGTGGGAGGTGACATGGCAGTTGGGGAATGGAGGGTAACATAACTAGGAGTGCATGGGAAAAGGTCAAGGGAGGTAGATGGAGTGTAGGTGAGTGAGGCTTTTTGACTAGGGCTACCATCAGTGAGTAAATTTTTACATGATGACCTAGGTGGAATGATAAAAAATTCAACATGGGAAACTAATATGATGTAAAAGAGGAATTTTGATCATTGATGGCAGTATGAAAATACTAACACTAACATGACAGAGAAAGGATCCTCAATTAGATATTAGATTAGCAACTTCACATAAAAAATAAACCAAGTAATATTCACAACATATGAAACTTCAAAAATCCAACACATCAACATATAATAACGTATAAAGTTAGTATGCATCAATGATAAACATCAGTATCACCATTGAATCAACATATATAGAAACAAATTATTGATATCATGACATAGACAAAATAGGAGCAGATTTATATTATCATATGTGAGAAGAATGATTATAACCATGATTTTTGTATCAATTCTCCCCTTAGCTCCTAGCTCCTCTCTCTCTCAACAGTGCCTCAACAACATAACAGTGCACAAATTTTGATCCTCATTATTATGGCCTAGCCTCTAATTTATAGGTGATGGGAAGCTCAATCCTTGCCAATTTCTTCACAAGTTTCATTTGGGCAAAAGCTAGATGTTGCCTCTGCTTTCTTGCTCTTTCCTTCTTCATTTACTTTTTCTTAGGATTGGAAATTTCCTTTCATAAGTCTGAGGTGAGTGTTTCCAACTTTTTGGAGTCGACATTGAGTGTAATATGGAGTGTCAGTGATTCAACTCACTTTTTGACCTTCCAAAGTTCATAAAAATCTAGTAATTTGACCATGTAGAAAAACAGAGCACTCATTACTAGGTTAACCCATTCTACTAGGTCATAGACCGTGTTAGCTCACATTATGTCTATTTATGGGGTGTGTTACCCTGGAAAATAGGCTTGTAACTTAGGTTTGCTTCCAGTGCAAAGCTTCCCCCTCTGAGCGGATGAGAAGGTCTTTTTTCGTATAACACCTTTCACCTATAATGCATATAAAGAGGCATATGTAGAGGATGAGGAATTTAAGGAGGTTTTTAGCAATTAAAAATCCAAATTCATGCAGGTAATAGAGACATCACAATTGAATATCATATCCATAACTCGTTACTCTATAATATGGAAAAGCTTTTGGTTCCTAAAAGCGAGTGACTTTAACTAATTATAGATGTTCAAACATTAAAGGTTGTAGGGCACTTTAGTGTAGGGTATACATTTTCCAACTTATAGACACATGTGTAGTAGTCTAAAATACAAGAATATGCATCAAGTTTCATTAGAGGATGTATGTTTTATTCTATTAGCAAACCCACTAACAAGAAATATGGCTTATATAATATCTTACTTATACCCACAAATAGGAAGGCTCATGACTAATGGCTCATGGTAGTTCACAAGTTCAACAAGATATGTGTTCTCATGCCATGTAAAAAGATCTTAAGAGAGAAAGAAGCAAACTTGTTTTTTGAACAGGTATAAATGGACTTTGGGGTACCAAGGAGAATCATTTCAAATAGGTAAACTATATTTCTTAATTATTTTTGGACTCATTATGGTACAATATAGACATGAAGTTAAATAGGTCTACAACATTTCATCCATAGATCGATGGTGATGAGCACCAGTATTGCAGCAAGAATGCTACAACTCCTAGGGCTACCAACTTTACTTTATCAACCCGGGGTTCGTACAAACTTTGAGGTGACAGTGTTGTATATACAAGTAGATGCAATGGGTCCACTCTTTATCACTGCTGAGTTGGTGATAGACCATTATGGTTTCTCAAACCATCCTTCTATTGATTTAGAAGAAGTTTGATTACCAATGGAGAAAGGGAAATTTTACCCTAATTGAAAGAATTGAAATATTGTCTACTACAGTAATGAAATACTAAAATAAATGCTTTAAACACCCCACTCAT